>CAUYQV010023652.1:0-26920 GCA_963574575.1 Galagoides demidoff | reverse complement strand
GAGTCTCCTGCCTCCGCCTCCCAAGTAGCTGGGACCACAGGTGCCCGCCACAATGCCCGGCCATTTTTTGGTTGCAGCCATCATTGTTGTTTGGCGGGCCTGGGCTGGGGATTCGAACCCGCCACCTTAGGTGTACGTGGCTGGCACCTTAGCCAATTGAGCCACAGGTGCCGAGCCTTACTATTTGTTTTTTGAACAACATTATTTAATTGTGGTGTAAAAGTTTAACAATAGATGGAAAAAAGGTTGAAAAACCTTTTGAAGTTGAAAGAGGTTTGAACTACAATTACAAGTCCGTGAGAAAGAATGCCCAGAGAGATGGTGAACCAGACTGTGGAAGAGAACAGATCAGACATAGAAAGAATCAGCAAGAAACCAACGTTCCCATCCCACAGCTCAACCCGGGCAAACAACAGGGCCATTAGAGAAGAGCAGTGTGGAAGGCAGGGATTCATTACGAGAATGAGGCAATTTAGTGGTATATTTTTTCCCCAAACAGATCTCATGTAAGAAAATTAAGACTATGTGTTATGAAGAAAGAAATTAAATACATAAAGATACAAACAAGAGGAAAATCATTAAGCTGATTGAGAACAAAGAAAAAGAAAAAAAACACGTTAATATTGTTGGAGAGTCCCACGTAGATCTTTGATCTAAAAGAACACCCTTCCTTCCTCTGGGCAAAGTTCACTAAATTTTTTCTGATTATTTACCATAATTGAAGAATAAGGCTAGACACAGGGGCATAAAATAAAGAGAAGAGAACAGCTACAATATGCTGAGGGTCTGAAGGGTGCCAGCTCTTGTTCTAAGTGTTTTGAAAATATCAACTCCCTGAATCCACACGGGTGAGTTTGTAAACTCATCTTATAGATGAGGAAATTGAGGCACAGGGGTTATGCAGTTTGTTCAAAATCACACAGCTAACAAATGTAAGCTTGAGACATCAGGCTTTGAAGTCTGTATTCTCAACTGTAATGTGGTCTTTGCTGTCCCCTTAGCTCTCAATTTGGTAGAAGTGAAGAAAAACAATGCACAATTTTTAAATAGTAAAAGTTGTCTAGTAGAGATACCTGTAAAAGCTCTCACATGCATCAAGAATGTACATAATTAGATAGCTGGGCGTTGTGGCAGGTGCCTATAGTCTCAGCTACTTGGGAGGCTAAGGCAAGAGAATTGCTTAAGCCAAAGAGTTTGAGGTTGCTGTGAGCTATGACTCCCTAGCACTGTACTGAGGGTGACATAGTGAGACTCTTGTCTCAAAAAAAAAAAAAAAAAAAGAGAATGTACATAATTAGTTATGCTAGGACTAGTAGATACTAACAAGTGTTTCAAGAAAAGGTGACATCTGTGTTTATATAATTCATATGCAAAGTTTCTTCTGACTTGCTTTTATGAAGATTCCTATCTGAGATATAGAGAAATCATTAAGGAAAAATATTCCTTTGGCTAAAATGTTTTCCTACTAGGACAGCCCGTGATTGATGGACAAACAGTAAGAATCTTATTAATTAATAACATTGTTAGCTTATAATACCTTTTAGTTTTCTAAGCTTACCTTTGATACACACAATGGATGAACAAAACCCAATAAAAATGCTACAGGGCACCAAAAAAGATAATTCAGTTAAATGTGTAGTAACACAATAAATATGACTTAAGCCTAGTATTTATGGAAGCTGGTATAGAAATAGATGAAGGGGAGAAAAGGGAGAACTTCTAAGCTATGTCTGTGCTTTGGCCTCTGAGGTGGAATAATCCTCAAATTGAAAACCAGACAATTTTTATCCAGAAGAATTAAAGTCCAAGATAAGCTTCTCTTTAAACAAGAGTAAGTCTCTGTGTCCACATTAATGGTATCCAATTCTTTAATGCTTTTAGAATAATAATCTTCAGTTATGTTTAGAAAACCATCTCATATATTTTGGAGTAGTAATAGACTTATAACTGATTTCCAAAATCTTGAAAGAGAAACATTCATTTTCAGAAATTATAAACTCTATTCTTAGAAACGATGCCTTATGCCACATCTGCAGTCCCCTTCCCAGAGAAGAATTTAATAAAAATGTTCCTAAACAATTGCTAAAGATTCCCACAAGGCATTTAAAAAATGAGGGCATTATTGTTATAGAAATACTTGTGGAAATATCTGTGAATAATGTAGAGTAAGTAACTGTACAATTAGATTTCTAGATACCTATGCCTTAGAGATACTGGAGAGAAACAAATGAATGGTCATGTAATTATCATAAAATTAGATTGACAACCTGTTGTGTAGGTTTCCATAGTGTAGTGGTTATCACATTTGCCTGATGAAATTGGGTGTGTATGTCTGCAATGTTTATATAATTAAGCCCACCCCAACTGGAAAATAATGGATTAATGTCATTGTGCAAGAAGGCTACCGAGTCTGTCGGTACTGCACAAAGCCTTCCCCCAAACAAGTCTTAAATGCGTATTGCATATTCTGAGGCAAACTTTCTTGATAACCCCAAAACTACTACTATTTGAAGAGAAATTTGCAGGTGTAAGATGGAGGAGCATGTGGCTTGACGTCCTGACTGATTTAGGAGACCACTGCATGATAACCAACTCAGCGTCTAACAAGCTTATTTTAAAAAATGAACACATTAAGCCTGGGTTGTATAGTGCTTACAGTAGTAGTTTTAAATGCAAGACTTGTTGCTAAATCAGTTGCCCAACTGCACTTTGTTTACTAAGGGCATGCTTTATGGACTTCACAAGTGAGTGATTTTAGGTGGGAAAAGATCACTTCAGTTTCATCTATATTCTGGCTACAATCTTTTATGGAATGCTGGACGCCTCTAATATCCGCCTAGCCTTTAAGGCATTTTCATTCTAATGCTATTGCTCTTAACTAGTTTCCCAGTTCGTGGAGGAACAGTAGGGCTCAGCCTGCCCGGGGGCTCTGTGAGCTGCCTCTCATCACTAGCCAATTATTGAAAACGAAGAGGGAACTCTGTTCCCAGCACAGGGATCTTTAAAGCAAGTGGCATGTGGAAATGAAAGCAGACCGTGTACTGGCATCCCTGTTTTCTAATGACAGATGGCCGGTTTGGGATGTAACGTTGTAAAAGACTACTAGCCGTAACTATCATGAATAACCCAGCCAGGAGAAATCTCAATGATCATCGTACTTCACACTCACTTCCCAGAGGTCAGGGATCCTGCTGGCGCTGGCCGCTGAGTTGTGCACTCAGCATTTTCCCCAGTGCTGGGGCATCCTCAATTTCCCCTCCTTCTCCTGCAGCATCGCTTGGCATATGTCAGCAAGCAATCCTTGACGAATCAACTTTAATTTCTACAGAACCTTTACATTAGAGCAAGGCCAAATCTGGCCTTCTGATTTCCTGCCAATATAACCTCATTTCATGATCTTTACATTTTTTCTACTGCACGAAACACTAATATGGACTAAATAGCTACTTACTGAATAAAATGATCTTTCCTATGCAGAAAAACTTCAGTGAAACCCTCACCTTTTAGATAATCTAAAAACCCATGGTTTCATAAATGCACTTCAATGACACACTTTCCTGCCTTTCTCTAATACTGTGTTGGCAGCTGAGAAAGTGGGGGGAGGAAAAGCACTTTTCAGAAGTTAAGGGACTCTATTTCCAGTCTACATCTGTGTGCTTCATGAATATGAAAACACCCTACTGAGTAGGTAGATATTGATGCTGTGTTAATATTAAATTTAGTGGAAAAAAATTAAAATGATGAAAGGGAGTAAAACTGAACCCAAGTCGGAAGAACAGATACTGTCTTGGTCTAATCCAAATGTAACCATTAAAGTTGAATCGTGGGAGACAACAGAGGATAACTCCAGTGTAATAAAGATGTGATATCAAGGTGGACAAGGTCTAGGGTTCCCGGACTCTGAAAAGACAGTAACTACTAACATTTCAGTTTATATTTTCAGGGTGTCCATAAAGTTCATGTGTAATTTATTATGTTAAGCTATTTTAAATTGCAGACAAAGTTTATGTCCACCCTGTATTTTCCTTCATGCCTTTTTATGGTTAAAAAAATGCATACAAAATGAACCGTGATTATTTGGATCAGCATGAATAATACAAAGATTGATATAATTATGAATATGTTCCTCGGGAGTTACGTGTCCATATTGGCCTAAATAGAAAAATAAACACCAAAGATCTTCTTTCTCCAAAGTAGACAATGATTTATCTCCAAGCTTTGTCTTTAAAATATTTCCCTTCCTAATTTGGAGAGCTGGAAATCTTCACCCATTTTTCTTTTCCCCCTCAGAGAACACATTTTCTTTTTTGTATAGAGGTAAAAACCTTCATTGACCACCCAGGATGTCCATCAGCAAACAAGCTGTCTAAATTCCTAATGTCCAGTTTTTCAATTAAAGATAATAACTTAAAAAATGAAAGCATAAACTATTTGTAAACCTTATCTTTTTCCATTAACGGTACATCTCTTTTCCATTTCCATCCAACATATCCATTTTGGATTCACTGTTTTGCTGTCAGACACAAAATGCTCAAAGGAAACTGAAAATAAAATGGTGTACCTACCTCGTGGTATTTTTTAGTTACTTTGCTTGGGACACACTGACATTCATTGCAATTGTGGAGACAACAGGCACAGTTTCCACCACAGCGTTTAACCAGGAGACAACCTGGCCAGAAAATGGTATCGGTTCTCTTTAGTTCTTCCCTTATGGACACCGAGAAGTTACGAGGTGTGCAGCTGTATAATCTTACCTCCTCTTTCAGAAGGTTCAGATCCACCACTACATGGCATAAAAGAAAGCAAAGAAAAATAGATGTTCATGCTTTGAGTTTGAATGTTTCATTAAGCTCTTTTAATAAAGCAATCTTATGCTATTTTATGAACAATACCCCATCTAATTTTAACTAGCTTTTAGGGCTACATAATTCACAAATTGGACTTTCCATTTCATAGTAAACAAAGCTTCATTCTGACTTAGTGTCCAATAAGAGCAGCCATTGTGCAATATAAGAACAGAGCCAACAAAACAGTTGAGAGCTATAAATAGGAAACTATAGAGAGAAAAGGTCTACACTTTTTAACCTCAGTTAAAAAAAAAAAAGACTGACAAGGAGAACTGGGATGGGGGGGTGGGGGGGTAGAGAGAACAGAATGCAAAATGATGATGGTTTAAACTAAAAAAACCTGCAGTTCCCCAAAGGATTACAGGCTCATACAGTTAATGAAGGACAACTTATTGCAACTTGTCAATAGAACTTTCTCTAATCTGCCTGGCAGTAAGAATCACAAAATACAAAAAGAGAATGAAGATCATATATTTCTGAAGACAGCTTGATTGCTGAGTGAAAAAAAATGATATACTTCATTACGTGTAGAAGTTGTTGGAGAACACTGCTTCAAATGGACTCAACAATTTATCATCCTGGAAATTTAAAATAACTAGGTTCCTTCAGATTCTACCCTTCCCCTGCTAAAAGACAGAAGAAATGTCTAACATATAACTATTGTCTGTCTTCTTTTAGCAAGTTGTTTAACTATGTCATGCTTTATTCTTTGAAAGAATCTGTACTTGTGAAGACCAAACAAAATATCCTTTCATCAGATTAGTGCTGCAACTCCTCAAAGAACCATTGTTTTCTGACTACAAAACGATACCGCCTCCGAAAAATTACATCAACGTGGATGTCAGTTCTCTATGAATTTATACATAACACAGTATGGGGACAAACACTTGTAATAGAATTCTAATTTATGATTATAAGCTTTACCTATTTTTCCCCTAGAAATATGCAAATAGCGCAAGTCCAATACAACTGACTAGTTTCAGATAATATATATTCCTTTAGGGTTTTGTTTTTTACAGAAATAGAAGTACTTTTTTAAAACTTAGGAATATTACAGAAAATACAACGGTTAAATACCTTTTCACTAACACTGGGGACATTATAAACATGAGTTGGAAGAAAAGAAATTATTTTCTGGTTAAAGCTGGCTTTAAATAGTAACAATCATTATATATGTATAATTCTGTTTTAAAAAGAAGGGCTAATTATTAAAATAAGTTTAAAATGGCAAAGTAATAAAGAATCAAATGCCTAGTATCTTGAATTCATTGTACTTATATACATGATCAAGTATTTCTAATTGTCAAAGAGAGCTTATTTTAATAAATATAAAGTTATACATATGTAATTTTAAATTGAAAACATATAAAAACAAGCTGATTGACTAAAGTTTAGGTCACATGTACTAAAGCATAAAAAAATGCTAATTCCATGGGTCCATTTCAACACCTTATTCAGCTAAAAAGTATTTTTAGAAATCAATAGAAAATCATTGTTTTAAGTATTTAAAGTTTTATTCATGTGACAATGATACTATTTAAGAATAAATGTGTCCATTCTTTTACTTTTTGAAGAGATCAACTCATCACTAATAAAGTTAATGAGATCGTTGGGTTCAAGGATGCCTCACATTAGACCTGAACTCATTTTGCTAATAGTATAGGCACACATTTCTCTTTTGTTGCTAAAGCTCTATATGAGTTTATTTGAATCTTTTCTCTATCAGTTAATATCTGGGCAAGGAAGGAGAATACTTAGAAATGGGCAGAAACACAAAAGCTGCTTGCCAAAATTTTCAGTGCTTAGGTTGATATTTATACAACATTAGAATGGGAAGAGTATGCTCTTAGCTGTCAAACACATTGATCTACAGCCAATCGTTTTAAACACACTATTTTATGATAGTAGTAACGAGACTGTATATGTTCCCTTTAAAATATTTCCTTCACCACAATACAAGGTTAGGCAGATTTCCCAAGTGAACTAAGTTATGATACCTGCCACTACGTGAAAATTTAAACACTCTTTCAACTTTGCTGTGACTCATTTATCCTGTTTGGCACAAAAGGCAAAAGGCCTTTAGAAGGACCAGCTTAATGTGACTTGGAAAATACGGTATGTTTTGTTTTGCTTTTGCAGAAACAAGAATGAATGAAAATCCTGAACCAAAGGAAGAAAGGAAATGAAAAGAAACAGAAAAGCATTAATGCAGTGAAGAGTGGGTAAACAATATAATTAAGGATTTTAAATTTGGCGTGTCATATTTAAGATTTATGCTGCCTACTCCTAAGGCTCCTAACTCACATAAGCTTCGTTAAAATGAGTCCTGGGACTACATATCTTGTGACATATATTCTCCACACTGAGCAGAACTTTGAGGCAGGGAAAGCAAAGAAAATAAAGAAGAGAAAAAAAAAAAAGAAGAAGAAGAAGAGGCCCCAAAGCATATTTTTTATAGCTTTACTATAATATTAAAGATGGTTCCCTCTGCAAAATAACTGTAAAGTAAAACCTGGCTTTCAGATTGTTTTCCTTGTCATAGTCACCAACTAAGACATTACGAGCACTACTTTGTTTTTCTAGGGAATGGAAATTTTGAGCACATCACCAAACAAAAATCATTATTTCTAAATGTAAATTTCATCTATATTTTACTTTCACTAAAAAGGATAATATTGACAAAAACATTGCAGTCACATTTTACCTTGTTAGTTGTTCACTCTTTTAAGATATTCAGTCTAAAGAGATCATATTACCATAATGTAATCTGGGGGTGGTCTTTCTAAGATGAATGTGGTAACACTGTGATGTGTTTATTCCGTGGAAAATCTATTTCGGTGTCTAATTAGAAGCTTTTAAAAGTTTTATTCCTTGTTCTTTTGTGGAGAGACTCAGAGGGAATTTGGTTTTGTCTATATAGATGTTATCCCACACCTGCATTTCAGTTTATGTAAAGTTCCAAAAATATACACTGCTTTTTTCATACTTTCTGTATGCTTAAAAAGTTAGTAGTTTTGGCAAACTGTGAAGGGCTTCAATTCTGAAAGTGTTCAGCGAATATTTGAAAAGGCTTGTTCACTGTTGGATGCTTTTAAATACATGCTAGTCCCTGGCCAAACCTTTGACACAAGGCACAGAGACTCAGGCATGAAGGCATGGCGGGATGGGGGGTTTAGGCTCACGTCCAGAAACCAGCTGTCAAAAAACTAGATCTGAGCTTAGAACCTATTTCGCTCCTCCTGCCTCTTACAGATGGACATGACAATCCACTTGGCTAACAAGGGCTCTATTCATGGTGTTTCAGCTAGACTTGCAGATCTTCATCTTCCTGTTCCTAATGGCAGGGGAGGGAAGTGCTGTTTGTAAGTTATTCATCAAGATCAAATCTTATAAATATGTAACAGCTTTCAGCATCTGGACAGGACTTGGCTGCCCATGCACTTGAGTGCTGATTTCAAATGCCACCGAAAGGAAACCACGTCTGTTGGCACAGCACAAGGCTAGGGTGGGACAAGTCTGATCATGACCTGCTGAGACTAAAGCTCAGACCCCAAAAGGCTGCAGCTCTCGGTGTGGGAAATGGCAGGAATCAGGTTTCTTTCTGACAAGACTGAGAAGAACACGGCTGGTGCAATCTGCCCCATGAATGGCTCAAATTAACCAAACGTTGTTCCTTCTACGTAAATTCTCTAGACTGTTATTCCATTCTCTAAAGGGACCCTGGTAGATTTCCATGTTTCTGACAGATGGAACACATTTTTCAATGAATTATAATTATTCAGTAATTTCTATTACATTTTCATTTGTGTCTGATAGAGACCCTTTACAATTCTAATGTTGCTCAAGATAACTATCTCAACTAACACATAATTTTCAATTTCTTGACTAGATGAAATTAGGTTTAATTATCAGCACTTTCACTCTTGAAGGGAGATGTGCCCATGTTGTCAAAAGTAATCATTTCAAAAGCAAATCTATACCGAGAAAACTTACTATGGGGTAGGATCCTTCAGCCCACTGTTTCCTTGCCATGAATCCTACCTTGGAAACCATTAATTCTATTTTATGTAGGTTCATTGCTATTTGTCATCTTATTTAGAAACTTCTAGACTTATACAATGGAAATTAATATAGCCCTAACTCATGGAGACATCGTAGATAAGGCTTTTTGTACAGGCCTTTAGTAGCCCAAGTCTGGCTTTGTAGATATAATGCTTTCTCTTGAATCTCAAAATCAGTATACTCCAAATATAGGTTTGAAAAAGCAAATGTTCTTGTAAAATGCAGTAGAGGACTTCATCCCCACTGAGTTATAAAGATATAATTAGGTGCCTGCTTTTGTATGTATTCTGACTGAATATGTGAATATGCCCAAATAGTAAGAAAAGCTATTATTTAGATCAGGAACCCTCAAACTTTTAAGCAGGGGGCCAGTTCACTGTCCCTCACACTGTTGGGGGGCCATACTGTGGTCCCTGGGACGAGTCAGCTGCTAAGCAGGACAGGCAGTGGTGGCAAAAACACCCGCCGGGACGGATAAATGTCCTAGGTAGGCCTCATGTGGCCTGCGGGCCCTAGTTTGAGGACTCCTGATTTAGATATATCACTGAAGAATTTTAAACTCTCCCATTTGGAAGCTGTGGCATAAGAATCTAGAACACTAGCTGCAAATAAAATTAAATGAGGTTCTAATCTAAGAGGGAAGCTTACCTCTGGATTTTCTCCCAAAAAAAAAAGCCTTGCCAAGAAGTTGCCAAGCCGGCCTATACAGATCTTCTAAGTCCAACTGCCATCTATCTGGTTCAAGATACCGAATAAGATCTTCCAAGGTACTGAAGGCGGTCACAGCATTATTAAGCAGGTCCAGTGGCAAAGCTGAAGGGGGTAACACTGAAGGACTCACAGCTTCTGTGAATTGCTGAAAGTAAAATGAACCCTACGTTAACTGTTTTAAAAATGACAATGTAGTCCTTCTGGACTTAATGCAGGAAGTTTCAAAGACAAGGATGAAATGCAGGGAAGTGGAACTGCATTTAACCCAATTAGATGTAATTGGGGTTCAAGTGTACCTAGGGGTGTCCAACCTGCAGCCGGGGCTTCACACAGATGACTTGAGGACTGCTTTGCTCAGCAGTGGTGTTGGGTATGCTCTTGATCACCAGCTTTCATTAGTGTTTGTGTATTTACTATGTGGCTTAAGACAACTTTTATTCTTCTAATGTGCAAAAAAGAAGAAAAAAGGTTGGACCCCCCTCTCCAAGAACTCTCGTAGATTTTCACCGAAATCACGAGAAAGACACTGTTTTTCATTACTATAACCATGGTGGATATGGATAGCTTTTTCTCAAGTAAACAGCTGGAAATATTTTTAGTTACAGACTTACGATGAAAATTATAATACAATTTACCAAATTTTTCTATTTGTTTCCCAATTTTCATTTTCTTCAGTCTGGAAAATCACTTGACTTATGTGAATTAATGGGACACGACTTAAAAATTTATAGGAAATAAGATCTAGAACAAAACATAAGTTATAAATCCTTTGATGGTGGGGAAGAATTTAATAATCTAGATAGAAAATACTTAAACCATAAAAGGTTAAATTGATGAATTTGCCTATAATATATTTTTAATATAAACTACCTATTAAGAGTAAGAGAGACACTGAGAGGACACTTTGACCAACTATAAAACTATCAGAAAATTAGTGTCTAGAATATACAGGGAAACTAAAAAAACAACACAGTGGAACAAAATGGGTAACTTCCAGATAAGAAGGTTGAATAGTCGATAATATATGATAATAAGTCAAAATGTATTCCTTATTAGAAAACTGTAAAAGATAATGGGAAATTTTTTCCCATCTGAAAAAAGGAGATACTATATTTCCTATAGATGAGATTGGCAAGAACGGAAAAAATGATTCTGGAGGGTGTGAGTAAACGGGAACTCCTCTTCTCCCCTTTCAGGAGTGTGTGTACATGGGCAAAGCCACTCGAACGACGTAACTGATGTGCCCTGGGCCCTAGAGATCGACAGGTCTTACATCCCTCTGAAGTTTTCATCCTCTAACTGTGCACACGTAAATACATCCAACGCTAGTCACTGCAGCATTGTTTTAAATAGAGAAAGATTAGAAGCAACTAAATATTCATGTAGTGAGGAATAGATGAAAACACATGATGAACTTGAATGGCAAGCAACAAAATAAGATGGTAATTTTACTGAAACTGAAAGTGGTAATACATACAGAGGAGTCTTTTTAAAATCAGTAAGAATCTCCCTTCCCCAGTTTGTAATGTGGACTCAGGGTAAGGAATGGCCGATCAGGGGTGAAAGTGACATAAGCAAAATAAATACTGAACAGATGTATATATTTAAATAAAAAACATTTATTCAAATAAGGAAAGGAAGAGTACGAAATAAATGATTTACGTTATTTGATGTTCCTTACAGCCATGTTTTAATGACAAAAAGCTGGGGGGAAACATCTAAATGGTGGAATAGTTAACTATATTGTACTAAAAAAATGGAAATAGCGTCTAGCCCTTAAACATGAAGTCCTCCAGGAGCCTTTATTAACGAGATAAATGACAGAAAACAAGCTATATAAATATAGCCTTAATGTACCACTATTCCTATATGTATAAGTTGAAACAAAGCAAAAAATTCAAAAGTGCTTAAAATGTCCAAAGTTGCTTATCTACGGTTTAAATGAGAATGAGTGATTTTAATATTCTCCCTTACATGTATCCATATTTTCAACATTTTCTGTAATAAACATGGATCCCCTTTGAAAATGAGATAAAAACAAATACATTCATTTAAATGATAACACTGTCACATCAGCTCTCGCCGTTTTCCTTCTCACTACTTGGATCCTGGGCTGGATACTAAAACCACGCACTATATATATATAGCAGCTTCTAACCTTATCTCCTGGCCTTCAATCATTCCTTTCTTTTTATTCTATGCTGCATAACCCTGGGTTAATCTACCTAAAATAAGATATCACTGAAGCTGTGATGAATTTGGACAAATGCCTATGTGGGTTCTCATCTGGAGGATAAAAGTCTAAATTCCTTACCCAGTCTTCAGGCCCTTTGCAATTTGACCTCTGCTCACCTTTCCATCTAATCCCCTGCTCATCAAAGACATGCCCATTTTGTTCCCATCAATCTAGTCTCTTCACTAACCACAGCACACGTCATCCTCATCGCAGACTTTGTGCCTTTACCCATATTAAATGTGGCCCCCCACCCCCATATGAAAAACTTCCTCCATAAATCTATACCACTTATAAGGACCTTTAAAAAAAAAAACAGTTCACTCACAAAAACTTGCACAATAACAGAACCATCTTTGCATCGCATCTCCCAGTTGTGCCAATTTGAAAAAGACTCTGTGGGCAGCAGTCTTGAGGAACAGAAGCTGCCCTTTTTCTAGGCAGGCACAGCTTTTTCTGGGGTTCGGAGCTTTGTGGGCGCACAGCCCCCTTGCTTATGGGAGGGCATTTTTATGGAATATAGATGGCAAAAATGAATGTGTCAGTCATGAGCCAAAAATAATTTCATTTTAAAAAATATAGCAAAACGTATGGAGTAATTACACTGTTCTGGGGCGTGCGTGGGCATCATGAGAGAAGCTCCATAGAATGACCAGGTCAGGCCTTCAGGGGCCTTACGTGCTCTTCCAGAACCTCCTCCACTCAGCTGCT
Source organism: Galagoides demidoff (assembly GCA_963574575.1). Lineage (NCBI taxonomy): Eukaryota > Metazoa > Chordata > Mammalia > Primates > Galagidae > Galagoides > Galagoides demidoff. Next base: position 14,356 of record CAUYQV010023652.1, on the reverse strand, counting down.
ATTCCCTTCATCTTTTTATTTTTAAAGTAAATTTTATTGTGGTTATTTGAAGTTTACAACATGATGGTATGGGATAGATAGACACATATGGAGTACACTGGTTACTCTTAAAGGCTTCATTTCAATAATGTCAAAGATCTGACTAAAATACTAGGACTAACAAGTTTCCGAATTATCTTATGATGCTTTTGCTCTACCAATTAAATTGTTAAAGTTTGCAAGTAGAAACTAAATATTTTTACTTACTCCGTGTTTTTCCTAATTGTCCAAGAAACACAAAATTGCTGTAATAGAGGATACGATGGTGGTTCATAACTCCATGACAGACATAACTAAACCTTGGTCTAATAAAGATGTTCATATTTAGTTTAACCTATTTGATTAATAATGATTAAATTTATAATGTGAAAAGATTAATGCAAATATTTGCAAACTTTAAAAACATAAACCTATATAGTGGAACCTCCTTTGTAAGGGATTGTTATAAACTGGTCAACATATGGAGATGGTCAATATAAGGAACACAGCCTACATACTGATACGTACATGTGGTGCAGATCTGGTCTGTGAAAATTAGGTCAACTTAAGGAGGTGGTCAGTGTAGGGAGCTGTTAACTATAAAGATTCTAGTGCATACAGATAGATGGTATAAAGTGAAAATTAAGGGGTCTTACTCTCAAAAAATAACTGAACATTACCAATAAATATGATAATATAAAACAATTTAGAAGTTTCAAAAACCACACACAGAAAATACATGATTGCTAGAACATTAATTTGGAAGTATATATTATTTATTAAAATGTCACAGTGCAGATGAATACTTTGGGCACTATATAAAATTAGTACTTAGGGTATTTTTAATTAGACCATTATCCAAGAATGAGTTGGTTTATTTGTTTCCATGGAGTCTCATGGAGACTCCCTGAACAGAGCATTCCTTTTAAAGGAATAAAAAGTTCCAACTGAAACTAACATTGCTGAGATAAAGTACAAAATATTAATACAAAAGAAAGCAAAACAAATTCAGCTTGTAATACTGGACAAACAATGTATATAAACCTTGGGCCCAGGGAAAAACTTGGATCCCCTCAAAAGATTGGAAGCCATACATCCTGTCATGTTACTTCATGTATAGATTGGTAGGTGTTAAAAAACTCCTTACTTTTAAGTATTTAAATTAAATTAAGATAAACTTTAAAATAAACAAGCCAAAAAAGATAACTGCATGCCAGTCTCCACCCAGGTGACAGGAAGGGAGAATCAACACATTCTCTGTTCCTTGGATTCAAAGAATCCATCCCTGGACAGAACAGAGGAAGTGGTGGTTCTATTTAAGGGCCTTCTCATGACTGTTACCCACCCACTAGTTCAAGGAACAGCCCAGTTGTTCACTTCAAAGTTCTGCTTTTCTAAGTTGGCTAAAGGGATTCTCAGAGAGCAAGGGGGGAGCAATGGAAAAAAGAAGTTACAGGAAACAAAAGTTCTCTAATTTTTTCACTTTTAATTTTTACTCTAACAAAATCTTCCTGTTCGGTACAGACTACTAGCATTTTCTCCCACATCTAGTACCTAGAAAATTCTAACAGTATCTTTGCTATGTAAAAATACTTATGATTGGGCTGTTATACTAAGCAGAATATACAAAACGTGCTTTGGCTTGAACTGGATTTTCATATTCCCAACTTCGTAATTCTTTCATTCTTCATAAAAGTACATACAGTAGAACCTCTGTAAGTTGACCATCAAAGGGACTGTCACAAACTGGTCAACACACAGATGTGGTCAACATAAGGAACTAAGCCTACGGTATTTACAGGTATATGAGGGGCATGCCCAGTCTGGGAAAATCAGGTCAACTTACGGAAGTGATCAATATAGGGAGGTCAGCTTTGAAGGTTCTACTAAATATGTACTTTTAAAAATATCCTCCCCCCCTTGTATGTACTTTAAAGTTATGGACTACCCTACAATAATTTAGTGGATGATGATGGGTAGTTATGGAAAGCAAAGTTTCTTATTAGTGTTCTGTAATGTAAACAATTAAAGCCAAAGCCTAACTTCAGGAACTCAGAGAAAAGCTTTTCTGAGAATCACCTGCTGGCTAGGAGTGACAACCTGGTGATGGTCTAGCCCCAGCCTAGACCCTTTCAGGTATATCACCTGTAAGGACTGACTGTGAAAGAGCAGAAACGGAGTCTGAACTCTATGCAACACAGTGACCTGTCAAACAACACATTTCTAAGATGTGAGGTCCCCATGCTGAAGACCCTGCACATCCAAGATGAGGGCTTTTAAATTCCATGGTGAAAGCTACTCTGAATGACAACATGATGTGAGAGAAGAGGATTTGGGCAAATACTGGAAGCTCTGTGGCCCTCAGTTTCTGCTACTATACTGGAGGGAAACTTGACACAGCTAAACTCTGTGTCCTTCAACTTCCTTTTTGGCTTTTCAATTGAAAACTTCCATGTAATTGTCATGTACGACAGGGTCCAATTAGTTCCCTTGAGAGCTTCAAAAATATAGCTCCTAATACGTCTATAATGGGGCTGCTTTCCTTGTCCCCTTTTAAACATTCCCTGTTGCTTTAGATTATCAATGAGTTTTGGGAAGCACTTTCTTTTTTTGACCAGGGCTGGGTTTGAACCCACCTCCTCCAGCATATGGGGCCAGCGCCCTACCCTTCTGAGCCACAGGCACTGCCCCAGGGAAACACTTTCTTATGGTACAAATGACATAATTCTACACTGATACATATTTTTGAAGCTAGAAAAGCAGCCTGCAAGATAATCTGAGAAGCTAAACTGAAGCAGGACAGAGAATCTAGCCTGCCAAGGTGACATTCCTCCCCACACCCTTCCCCCATGATTATCTAGTTCAAGTTTCTCCATGACTGAGAGGGTCTTTACCTCAGGAGACTGGAGGAAGTAGTAGCACACAGATGATACGTGTTGTGACATCGGTAAAGGTTGCTTTGATTATATAACGTTTTTTAAAGAATTCTTTTAGATATTCTGTTAAGTGAAAATTACCTGTCTATTGTTTAAACATTTTGCATTGTCAGAATGACAACGACTCTGATGTGACTTCCTGTCAAATAAAGGGAGTAAAGTTTTCTAGGTCTGTTCTTTGTTTTTCATTATAAAAAGTATTAAAATTATAACTGCCGCAGAACAGAATTGAGAGGTTACTCTCACTGTTCTGCAGACATGCTGGCCTTATGATAATAAAGCTAGTTGGACCTATCCCTGTCTCTGCATCTTGGCTGCCAGTGACAGGTGGCCGGATCCTCTTTGTCCCATAACATTTGTTGTTGTTGTTGTTGTTGTTCCGAGAGTATGTAAAAGTTTAGTCTGCCCTTTAAGAATGCAAATATCCTAGAAAAGCCTATCTAGCTGATGAAAAGAAGTGGTAAGGTCCTAAAAATCAGAAGAAAATAGCTCCTTGATTAGAAAAGTGATATTAAGAATGTTCCAATAAAAGGAGGGCAAGGTGGTTTATGCCTGTAATCTTGGTACTCTGGGAGGCTGAAGCAGGTGGATCCCTTGAACTCAAGAGTTTGAAATTAGCTTGAGCAAGAGCAAGACTCCATCTCTAAAATAAGCCAGGCATTGTGGCAGGAGCCTATAGTTCCAGCTAATTGGAAGACTGAGCAAGAGGATCACTTGAGCCCAAGAGTCTGAGGTTGCTGTGAGCTATGATGCTACCACACTCTACCAGGGGCGACAGAGTGAGATTCTGTCTTTAAAAAAAGAAAGAAAGAAAGAAAAAAAAGAAGAAAAGAAAAAAATGTTCAAATAAATGGAGATACATGCTGTGTTATGGGTTGGACTATGTCCACCCCAAATTCTAAGTGTAAGTCCTACCCCCTACACTTTAGAATGTGCCTGAACTTAGAGATAGGTCTTCAAAGAAATAGTTGAAATAATGTCAGTAAAGTGCACCACAATTCAATGTGACTGATTTGGACACAGGCACTATACAGTGGGAAGACCCTATGAAGTCTTAGGAAGAAGACGGCCACATACAAGCCACAGAGACAGGTCAAAAAGAGGCCTACGTGGCTACCACCTTGACCTCAGACTTATATTTTCCACAACTGTAAGAAAGCAAGTTTTCGTTGTTTAATCTACCCAGCCTGTGGTATTTTGTTACAAATAGTTTTCTAGGCAACCCTACAAAACTAATACATGTACATGATATCATCAACGTCTCACTATCTACTGTAGAGGCAAACCAAAGATCATATTATACTATGCCTATTAAATAATTTAGCAAACATTTACTTAAAACATGTGAGGTGGGCACAGCAAACAGGACAGACCAAAATTCTTGCCCTTTGTGAAGCTCCTCCATGATAATCCAAGTATCCTACATCATAGGAGAGAATTTTCTCTGGCCAAGACAAAGCCCAACTGAGAATGGGCTATTACTAATCACATAAGTGGCCAAACAAGTATCACACAAATCCTGGTGAAGGCAGACCACAAAACGTGGACTTAGTATGAGATAATAACTGAAAAACAAATATCTTCCTGTTTTTGTTATTGAAAAATAACTGATTGAAGTGAGTTCAATCAAAATACTATGCGTAGGAATCAGAGTTACAAGTTCAAGTCTGAATGCAAAAGGAATTTCCTTCTTGACTTCTTGAGTGCTACTTTTGAAAATCAGTATTTTACTTTTTTAAATTTTATTATGGCTGCCTTAAATATTTTATGCATTTATTACATCTTGTTTTGCTTTTTTTTTCCCAAAAAAGAAAAACTGGCTTCCTGTTTGGAATAGTGTTCTCTGAACTGCTTATAATATCATGATAAATAGTTACTTATCTTTAAAAAAAATAGCTTTTCATTTTATTAGGATTTTTGTGGGCAGTTAAATTTTAAAAATATAACATTTAGCATGAATGGTCCTTGGACAAATACACACATACAAATGTTTACCTTTAGTATCATAGCAACTGTTGCAAAACCAGTAGAGACTACAAAGAGTTATGTTGCTGCGTTCTTAGTAAACGACACAGAGTACATTTCAAACAGATAAGGAGGCTTTTGCTTCATTCATACCTAACTGATGATCAGAATGCAAATGAAGTTTTCTTGTTGTAGTTAAAAACAAAACAATGGACAAAATAATCAGGTGTTGTAGGAGAAAGAAAAAAAAAAGTCCTATCTGACGTGACATCACTTTTTAAAGGCATCTCCCATCTCATTCATAGAATGTCAAACTGATATACTGTACATAGGTCTGACTTTGAGAGAGCTTAAGAAGCAGACAGAGCATGCAGACGAAAATGCCTGCCAGGAACAACTGACGGAGGTTCTGTAAAGACACAGGAATGCCCTGGAACAATTTACTTAAACATGCTTGTTCGTTTTTCCCTCTGTTCTTATCTGAATTCATCCAAAATGTTATCTGGGTTATGTTTTTAAATTATTTTTAAGCCAGCAAAGAAAAGCAAATACTTGCATTCCTGCTCAAGAACAGATGTTTTAATACCGTGTGGGTTATGCAGATTATATGTTTAAGTGAGAAATCCCAGGGAAGGGGGCCAACTGCGTTCGCACCAAGTCTGGACACTGAGAGCTTCTTAGTAAAAGAGCATGGCGTCGGAAGCTAAGTTGATGTACTGGGAGGACTGATCACAGCTACAGTCCAGTGTGAAACGGGAACCGCGTGTATTATCCCTCACTTAAAAGCGAGGATTTCAAGGCTCAAAGATGAAACTGACTTTTGAAGGCCATGAGTTTCATGGCTTCAGAAAAATCCTAAAGAGCAGTAGTATTTTGCCCAGGCAGGATCAATATGGAAAAAGATGAATAGTTTTGGTGAAAATGCTGTCTTAAGTAAAAGGGATGAGATGTCCCTTAGGACAACCTCGCACCAACCTGGCAGATGAAACAACTACTAGTGGCTCCGTTTCCCTATCTTCATGACACTTGAGAACTACCACAACATAACCATAACAAACTCAGGCCTTGTTACCCTCAAATCCTCCTCACCTACAGCATTTGTGGTCTCCAGGCTAAGAAAGAATTTCACACTGGTGCCCGCACCCTAGGCTTAAAGCTCTCCATAGAAGTCAAGTCCTTACCACAGGGCAGCTCATTGTTGGCCAGTGAGTCAGGATCAACTTGCCGAGTTTTCTGCTTCTCAGTTAGAATTGTGGATTTTAAGTAATAATCTCTATTGAAAACTAGAATCCCATCCCATGACTTAAATAACACAGTCCCGAGAACGTTTTCCACAATGGCATTTGTGGGAAGCCTAAATTAAGGTTGTTTTTTTTTTTTATCTCTAAGATTTTAAAAATTATTCCTCTGAATCAAAAAATGTGACAGGCCATAAAAAGCTGGAGTAACATGCAGCAGCTGCAAAGCGTTTGACAACAAAGTATCACATGACCGTCCTCCTGATCTGATTACAGGGGATGCTGGGGGACCTGGTCTGGGAGCGGAGTCCAGAAGTGACCAGTAGCAAGCAACTTCAAAGGAAAGGAATGTAAACTAAAAACTGTTGGAAGAAAAACACACCGTCTCGCTAAAACTTGAGATGTGTGTTCACACTCCCAAACCCCTGAAGACACTTTCTTATGGAAAATTCTCCTCTAGCTAAATATTTACTTGTGGTATCACTCAACAGTCGTGGAGGGAAACAGTCTGTGCAGTGTTTTTGAGAGAATTGATCACAGAAATTGTGCCTATACTGGTAGAGATTTTCAATCACATGTTGGGTAAAATTAACAGTGAGATGAGACACTAAACTTTGGTCTAATTTTGAACGGGGCTTGGATGCAAGACCTTATTTGGGGTAAAAAACAAACAAACAAACCAACCCCAAAAAACCCCAGAAAAGGAGTTCAGAGTTATTTATTTAAAATGGCCTGACCGTATAAAAAGAGTATAAGTCACTGAAACAGATGGTCATGAAAAATGCCTCAGGCAACCGCTTTGAGGGGAAAATGAGATAAGCAGCAGAAGCAGTCTGGGTGGATGGAAAGGTCACCAGTGACCCCACAGGGCTGAACGCAGCGGTCTATCTGTTGAGTCTTGTCCTAGCTGACCTATCTGCAGCGAGTGGCTTTCCACACAGTGAGCTCTGCGGTTTCTCTTCCCTGGCTCGAAGCTTCTCCTTAGCTCAGCTCGCTAGTTCTTCCTGACCCCCTAGTTCCTCCTGACCCCCTTCTTTCCACATGCTGGAGTGGCCCAGGGCGTTCTGCTTGGACCTCTTCTATTTTCGTCTATGTTCCTTCCTTTGGCGATCTCCTGTAGTTTCAAAGCAAGGCGTGTGATTTGTACGCTGACCCGACCCCCCCACAAACTCCTTTTTCTAACCTGCGTGTTTTCGTCATCTCAGTCCACGGCAGTTCTGTAATTTGGAGAGGTTTTTTGCTCCTCTCTTCTGCTTGCACCTCCGCACCCCACAGTCTGTGGGACCTGGCTCTACCTTTCAGACTACACCTAGAACCTGACCGCTTCCCAGGACTTTCAGGGCTAGCAGGAGCACTGCAGAATCCAAGCCATCGTCTGAAACATGCTTCTCAGTGGTCTGTTTATAACTTTGCTGTTGTTGCCTGAATTAAATAACAGAACGTTATACTATATATTCTACCATAAATGGTAGTAGGGGTGTTGGTAAAAATATCAGTTACGTTAAGTTTTCTGGAAATATGTATCTGCTTTTAAGCAGTAAGCTTTTGAAAAATGGCCTTTATTTTAAATAGTCTATTGATTCTTCCCAGTGGAGCTCATGGAAGGGGTTACTATAAATCTCAGTCAGCCCAGCACGCCTTCTGAAACCTCTCATTCATCCTCCCCTGGGGCACATGCTATGTGGTCAGAACATGCTCGCTAGCCCTCCTGCAGATGCTGGTGATGCGAACAAGACTGTCTTCTGGGCTTGGTGCTTGTAGCACAGTGCTTACAGCGCCAGCCACATACACCGAGGATGGCAGGTTTGAACCTGGCCCAGGTCAGCTAAACAACAATGGCAACTGCAACAAAAAATAGTTGGGCATTACGGTGGCTGCCTGCAGTCCCAGCTTTTTGGGAGGCTGAGGCAAGAGAATCACTTAAGCCCAAGAGTTTGAGGTTGCTGTGAGCTGTGATGCTATAGCACTCTACAGAGGGTAACACAATGAGACTGTCTCAAAAAAAGAAAAGGACTGTCTTCAACACTGCAGGTGAGCTGCCCCTAGCAGCCCCAGAAAATGGGATGTCTTCCACAGCACATGCTGACACCAGGCCTAGGACAACTGTTGTAAGGATTAAGAAAAAATAGCCTAATTGAAAAACCTAATAAACAATTAAGCATCATATATACTTAGGAACTGTCATACACATTATTGTTACTGCACATTTAATTATCCAAATTGTACCAATTTTAGCCAAGATAAACAATTACTCTTAAAAATTGAGTTCCTGATGGAGGTTCCTTTGGTTCAGAGCGGCGTTACCTATTTACGGTGTTCCAGGATAACTCCGCCCAGCATTCTTAACACATCCACAAGGCAAATCGGAGCTTGTTCTGCCCCCCAGGGATAATCCCTGAACAATCTTCTTTCTCCACTACAACAGATTTATATTCAGTAGCCGCTGTAGAGGGAGAAATGGGCATTTCCCAACAACAAGTTCAGTAAATGCAAGTCGAAGTATTCTATGGCTGTGAACAGCTCTATGCTGAGGAACTCGAAAAACATGACAACATCCTTAGTTCATTATCTCCTGTGTCCATGTTCTGAAGTCAAATTCTTTGCCTATAATGTTTTTATATGAGATGAGAGAAGCAAGGAAATGCCACCAAAAATGCAGGATTTCAGTGGTCAGGCCTACTCTGTAACTATTATATCACAGTGAGCCGCATTGTATTGAAATCAATTTCTATGAAGTAACTAGGCGACATGCCATTCTTATTTCAACCATGGAGAAAAATAAGGGTAGCAAGTGTTTCACGAAATGCTGGGCCGTTGCTTTTCACATGTTTAAGTCACTCCATGACACTCCTAATATCCTACTATGTGTAAAGTCTTTAATGCTCATCCACAGATCTGAACAGCTCCAAAAAATGAAAGTGTAAACAATTACATGTCCTTCCATGTTGGTCACTACACTAAAATTAAATCATGTCACATGACCAGAACTCTCAGTAGGTCAAAAAAGATCACCAAGGAAACAAAGAACCTGAAATAGCAAAAACCTGTTGTCATAACCCCAAGAACACCTGACAAGTCTTGATGTAAATAAGATACGGCTTGGAAAACAGAGTCAGAAAAAACTTTTTCAATTATTTAAGAGGCTACATTATACCCTAATACGTGCTCACACTGAGGTGACAATGGTGAAGAGATGTTCTTATCTCTTGATAGAGACACTTGTATCCCTTAGTGAACCCCTGAGTGCTGTGACAACGATTAATTCTCTTTAAAGAACTAAGGAGGGAAAGTTGACCTAGAGCTTAGAGAGCAAGTGCATATGTATAGATGAGAGGGGAGAAGCACTGCAGATACTTTCAAAGAAGTTGAGTTGGGAAGGAAAATAGTGTTGGGTGACGAGTGGACTAAGGGTATGACAAAAAGGGATTTAGGGGATGCTGTTGCTATTTAGGGGATGGCAGGGGATGGCAGGTGAGGCTATAGGAATGAACTGGGGTCTCCCGGGAAGTCTCTGTGTGTGCCAAGCTATTGTATTTGGACTTAATCACAGCGTGGCAGGTAAGCCAAAAGAGATTTTAAGAAAAGTGGGACACATGTAAGTTTATTTTTTGACTTTCCACTTCGATTCGATGTGAGGAGGTATTCTAAGGCAGGGAAAAGCAGGTGTGTAGACTCTGGTGAGAGCTCATAGATAAGGTTTGGGAATTTGAACCTTTGCTCCTGCTCCATGATCAGTAATTACCTTTCTCTTCTGAATATGGCCAATTACTAGGCACCATAGAGACTCAAGTCCTCCTCGTACGACCTCCTCTCTACAGGTCACCATGTCTAAGCTAGTTACTCTTCCTGAGCCTGTATCACTCTGCACATCTCTCTAGCACCACACTCAATTGAAATCACTATGCATCTCTTTCCTACTTTCATGCAAATTTTTTCATGGCAGAAGCCAAATCTTACATCTTCTGGGTGAGTTTAGATCCTTAATAGTTTTTGTGATCTGACAGAAAAATATTAATGGAATGGTGAAAAGAAGTCTTCTTTGTAAACTGACTAATTGCCACCATTGAGGGAAAAAAATGGAAAGAAGGTCGTTCATGTCCATGACTATGGTAGAGCCTATCAACGGGGTTTGGCAGGTAATGGGATGGGGGATTAAGGGAGGGAAGATGCATGCTTGATATTAAATGATTGCAGCTTGAGAAAACAGTTTGACAGTGACATAGTTATTAGCAGAGACAAAATTGGTAAGAAATAAGGATCAAGTTCAGGTTGGGTCATTCTGCAGTGGAGTATGTTGACTGTGACACATCCAACTCACACCTACAAACATCTCTGTGGCATTACAGATAAATGACTGGCTCAGAATAGAGATGGACTGTCATTAGCATATACAAAATTTTTTATTTTTTGAGAGAGAATCTCACTGTGTCACTCTCAGTAGAGTGCTGTGGCTACACAGCTGACAGCAACCTCCAACTCTTAGGTGTAAGCAAGTCTCTTGCCTCAGCCTCCCAGCCTCTGTAGCTGGGACTACAGATGCCCATCACAACATCTTGTTATTTTTTGTTGCAGTTGTCATTATTGTTTAGGTGGCCTGGGCTGGGTTCGAACCCTCCAGCCTCCATGTATGTGGCTGCTGCTGACCACTGTGCTAAGGGCACCGAGCCAGCATATACCAATGTTAAATGTTCAAGTCATGGGGTAACACTACAAACGAAATGAAAAAAGAAGATAATCAAGTAAGGAAACAGAGTTTTCTCCATCTGGATTGTAGGCCATGGCAGAGCAACCATCAGTACTGGTGCCTGAAATAGGTCACTCTAATGGGCTGGAAGAGAAGAGGGAGGTGTTAGTGACTTTGCCGACAAAGGAGAAGAGGGTTTTAAGGAGTAGAGATAGAGGACAATATCAAAGTGGGGGAAAGATCGAGGAGGAGGAGGAAGAACAGGTCACTGTAGCTATTCAGCAGAAGGTCGTCCGAGACTCTAGGGATAGTGAAGTGTCAGCAAGAAAGGAAGAGAGAGGCTCGGTCAGGAAAAGCTGTGTGAAAGATGATTAGTGAAACTTTTTCATTAATATTGGTAGAAAGCAGAAAGAATAATGGATTTATGAGACGAAAGATTAGAAAAAAGATTACTGTAATAAATAAAGTTATCTGTGCATATTTATAATCAGAAAAGAAGGGGCCCAAGGAAGAAAAGAAACATGAACACAGAAGAGAGTTAATATCCACTTGTAGGGAAAGATGGGGCAAGACTAACTTTCTCATCAACTGTAAAGAAGGGCAAATGTCACAGCATTTCTATAGGATAACTCAACAATATTTCCCATAAGCTTTAAAAATGTACTTTTTTATGTCTTATAATTCCATATTCAGAATTTTTGTCCTAAGGAAATAATCAGAGGTATAATAGAGAAGAGTAAAAATAAAACAAAAAGCTTCAATGTTCATAATTGGAAGGCTATTAAATAAATGGTCACGCTGCATGCAAGTACAATGGTCCATTATACTCTCCCGAGAACAATGTAGAAATGGGCCCAAACCTCAGGAACATGAGTGCCACTGTGGGCCAGACTAGAAAGCACACAAGCTGGTGTACAGTGAGTGCAGCAGAGAGTCAAAACTAACCAGGCTGAGATCTTGTTCTACTTTAGCAGACTTCTAAAAATAGACCCATTGGTCCCCAATCCAATCTTCAGGGCACCTTCTGGACGCATGGCAGTCTTGAAGCAGTTGGCATCAGAAAAAAGAGTGACTGGACAGATTTGGCAGCACCAGAGACAGGGGCTGTGAGCAACTACTCTAAAAAGTGTAACACTCAGTATTTAGAGAAGTTAAGATTCTATCAATCAGAATCAACCATTTGGATTATTAAAATCATGAGTATTTTCTCATGTAAAAGCTAATGCTTAGGTTGGGAGGCATTAGAACACTCAGCAGAGGCAAAGTCTTAATAAGGTTCAAGGTCAGTTGATAAATACCTTCCCAAATTCCTTTCTTTCCCTTGCTCTTTACCCCGTCCCCCTGTTCTGTCACACTCTCTAGGGGTCCAGTGCTCTCGGATCATCTTTATTTCCCTTCCCTACTTTGCTTTCTGAGTCTTCCTCCTGCTTCGGCTGATTTCAGATAGTGTGTTGTGATAAATGTTACCCTATAGAGAAGTAGGTACTTTCATAACTACATTAATAGACTCTTGAATATCCAAGGGCCATTAACAACAGGATATATGTTCATTTTGTTACTCAATAAATACATCCTGGGCGTCTACAATGGGCCAGACACTGCTCTAGGTGCTGAGGATGCAGCAGCACACAGAAGAAATAAGGATCTGGGCCCTTGGGGAGAAATGCATCATAAGCAAGATAAATCCAACACACAGAATGTTAGATGGTGACACGTACGAGAATCTACACAGAAAAAGGCAAGCAGGGAGGGAAAAGAAAGGCAGGGACGGCCTGATTCAGAAGCTAACGTTCAAGCCACGTTAAGCAAGTGGAGGATTCATGTCATCAGATTCTCTACGGAAGAACTTCCCAGGTGTACAGGACAGCAGCAAAAAGAATCTGAGGCAGGAAGTATGTTTGGCGAATTAAATTCAAGTTATAGCAAGAATGACACATTGTCTGGATGGCAGGTCGGAGCCAGCAGTATCCCAGATTACGTAGGGACACTGGAGGCCACTGGAAAGACTCAGAACTTACTCTGGGTGACTTGGGAGTGCAGTTGCTGTATAAAATACAGATTATGTCCAGTTCTCTTTGAATTTCTCATAAATAGGAATCATCTTTTAGTGTGCATAGGGTCCAAAATAAAATCACTCATGGTTTAACTGAACTTCACACATAAACCTGGAAGACCTGTAGTTTCTTTTTCTTTTTTTTTTTTATTGAATGGTAACTATGTACATTAATGCACTTCTGGGGTACAGTGTGGGGTTTTCATATGCAATCTGAAATACTTCCATCAAACTGGTCAACACAGCTTTCACGTCGTTTTCTCAGTTATTGTTTTAAAACGTTCACATTCTACTCTTAGAAAGATTCACTTGTACCCCTGTAAGAAAAATCTCAGAAGTGATCCCTCCAATCCCCCTCCCTTCACCCATTCCCCCCTCCCTTCTCCCTCCCCCCTCCCCATATTCTTAGGCTATTTGCTTATGGCTTTCATATAAAAGGTATAAATTAGTTTCATAATAGGGGTGTGTGCATTGGATACTTTTTCCTCCATTCTTGTGATACTTTGCTCAGAAGAACATTCTCCAGCTCCATCCATGTGAACATGAAGGACATAAAGTCTCCGTCCTTCTTAATGGCTGCATAGTATTCCATGGTGTACATATACCACAGTTTGTTGATCCATTCATGGGTTGATGGGCACTTGGGCTTCTTCCATGACCTGGCAATTATGAATTGGGCTGCAATGAACATTCTGATACAAATATCTTTGCTGTAATGTGATTTTTGGTCATCTGGGAATATACCTAATAAAGGAATTGCAGGGTCAAATGGCAGGTCTATTTTTAATTCTCTAAGTGTTCTCCAGATGTCTTTCCAAAAGGAACGTATTAGTTTACATTCCCACCAGCAGTGTAAGAGTGTTCCCTCTTCTCCACATCCACGCCAGCATCTCTGGTTTTGGGATTTTGTGATAGGGGCTAATCTCACTGGAGTCAGATGATATCTCAAAGTAGTTTTGATTTGCATTTCTCTGATGATTAAGGATGGTGAGCATTTTTTCATATATCTGTAGGCCATGCGCCGATCTTCTTCAGAGAAATTTCTCTTCAAGTCCCTTGCCCACCCTGAGATGGGATCGCTCGTTTTCTTCTTGCTAATACGTTTAATTTCTCTATGGATTCTGGTTATTAAACCTTTGTCAGAGACATAGCCTGCGAAAATCTTCTCCCATTTTGATGGCTGTTTGATGGCTTCTCCCATTTTGATGCTTGCTTTACTTACTGTGTTCTTGGCTGTGCAAAAGCTCTTTAGTTTGATCAGGTCCCAATAGTGTATTTTTGATGTTGCTTCAATTGCCCGGAGTGTCCTCCTCATGAAATGTTTGCCCAGGCCAATTTCTTCAAGTGTTTTCCCTCCACTTTCTTCTAGTATTTTTATGGTTTCATGTCTTAAGTTTAAGTCTTTAATCCAGTGAGAGTCTAACTTAGTTAATGGTGAAAGGTGTGGGTCCAGTTTCAGTCT
>CAUYQV010023650.1:0-13404 GCA_963574575.1 Galagoides demidoff | reverse complement strand
AGAGGCAGTTTGTGCACTGGTCTCTGAAGCTCTACCAGGTCTAGTTGCCTCCCCTTGACCCCTGCCCCTCTCTGTCTCCTGCAGCCATGGTGGGTCACCCTGAGCCTGTGCCCTTCTCTGCCTCAGACAGGCGCAGCCACTCGGCTCCTCCCATCAGATCTCTGTTCTGATGTCTTCACAGTGGCCCTCTGTTCACCCAGCCTAAATGGGAAACCCCCGCTGTCCCACTGCATGTTCTCACACTTGGATGTGTTTTTCCTCTGCCTCCTGGTGCTGGGATGTGTGTGCTGTGAGAACAGGGCTGTTTCCAGGGCAGGGGTTGCATGGGGGGCACACAGGAGCTGAGTGGGCACAGCATGAACTTGGGAAGCCCCATGTGGGGCCCCAACCGCAGGGGCTGGGACTGGCTTCCTGTCTCCACCACTGCAGCCTGTGTGGCCTGGCAGCTGGCTCACACCAGGCTGTGAGGGCAGGTGCAGTGGGTTTTGGGTGACCTCACTGCCAGCAGAGCACATGTAGAGGACCCAGATGTTTTCTACACTCTTGAAAATTTCACTAATGTACACTGTACTTATTAAGAGGGCCTTAAGATGACTTGATTTTGGTCTAGAGGCTTCATGTCATGGCATAAATCCACCCTAAATTTTCTCTGCCACAATTCAGCAAATTCTTAATTTTCTCCCCCATGCCAGGGTAACAAAAATTGTCATTATGTCCAAGATTTTGTCAGATCTAAGAATCTAAAACTATGGTTTATCAGACATGGATGAAGGCAGGCTGGAGTGTAGCATTTCCACACCAAACTTACATTAAATGTGGCTTCCTCCCCCTCCAGTTTGAAAAGAACAGGAGGTCCAGCCTGCTGCTCAAGGAGCTCTATGTGGAGAACGCTCACCTGGCCAAGGCACTCCAGGTCACCGAAGAGAAGCAACGAGGTGCTGAGAAGAAAAACCGCATCCTGGAAGAAAAAGTCCACGCTCTCAACAAACTCATCAGTAAGCTCGCTCCTGCAGCCCTGTCTGTGTAGACGCTTGTTCTCCTAGAAGAGCACCCTTGGCCATGTGAAGATCATGAATTCTTTGGTCAGTCCCTGCTCATTTAGTGAATACCTACGTGTCAGATGCTGGAGAAACGTGTTACAAAAAACCATGTCTGTTTATTAGCAGTCCTGAGTAATTTCCCATTGTAAAATTCTCAACTTTTTTGCTCACTGGAAGACAGATTTGGGGGGGCTATCAACAAAGAACAGCTAAGAGGAAGTGGTTAATGAAATACTTCCATGTCACCTTCCAACTGTGGTCGGGCAGATTACAATGCAAAGTCAGGCTCTGTGCAGTTGCTGATTCTCTGCTCTGTTGTGGGCTTAGACCCCTAGGATTCTCGCTGGGGTTCTGTACATGTCACTTGCTGTGAACTGTCAACCCAGAAGAAAGGGAAGTGCCTTCTACAGGGACAGCTCCCCTAGGGGACATCTGGACCAGGCTTACCGTCTGTGGACTCAGGGATGAGGGTGTTTATTGTGAATGAGATTTTTTTCTCATTGAAATATCATCACACTGGAAATTGTACTATATGTAAAAAAACCTAAAAGGATAGCTTTATATCTGAAATAAACATAAATTATGGCTTTTTGATTTATTGGCAAGTAGTACTATAACATGAAGAGTCACTTGCTATAAATTTTTTTCTATTAAGATTGACTTGTTATTTGTTTATTGGGTCTTGGTCCATTGTCCAGGCTCAGAGTACAGCAGCAGCATCCTGCCAGCCCCCCCGAGTAGCTGGGACTACAGGTGTGACACCATACCTACCTAGGAGAAAACCTTGAGTTAATACCATATTCAATGGTTCTAAGATCAAGATAATATAGAGATGTCTTGTATGAACACTTTAATTTAGAACCTCTACTAGAAATTCTAACCAACACAATCAGGCAAGAAAAAGAGATTAAAGACATCAGATTTAAAAGGAAGGAGTAAAAACTCGTTATTCATAGAAAACAGGGCTATTGATGTAACTTAAAAAACTATGAGAACTAATAAATGAGTTTAGTGAGGTTAGAGGTTACAAGTTCAAAATCAATTATATTTCTATTTAGCAACAAGCAAATTGAAATTTAAAAATACTTAGCATCAAAATTACAAAATGCTGACAAGACTTAGACGGAATACTACAAAAATTCAGCTCCTAGCTTACATAGCACACAAGCAGAAAAGAACGCAAGATGCTCACTCTCAATATTTAAAGAGAGATTCAAATGTAACATTTATTTTCATTAAAAAAACTACACTAATACCTGCAGGAGTGTTATGATACAACTTATTAGCAAAAGGAGCAGAAATAACAGTGTATAACATAAAAATAGTTCTTAATACCAAATCATATTTCTTAGCCAAATATCCCTGCTTATCTTAAAGAATGTCTTTTACTTTTTAAATCCCAAGGGCAGGTGTGGAAGGCACATCGTAGGACTGGGTGAGGCGGGCAGGGCCCTGCACACGTACAAGGTCACGACAGCACATGCTCCAGGACCCCTTGTCTGATCAGCTGCTCACACTTCCACCGAGGGAGAAAGTGCTGAGGGGAGAGGGGTGGGGAGAGTCAGAGAAACGCTTGGAAAAAGAATGTGAAATCACTTTTTGCACCATTAAAAAGCAACATTCATTAGTTTCCAAACTTAAGCAACTAAGTTAAAATTCAACTATATTTACTGTTTTCATCCACTGAAACTGATGCCACTTAGAGCTGCACTGAATTTTGATTTTTATAAATGAATTCATAGTTTGCTTAAATTGAACTGAAGATTTCTGAATTCTAGTAGTGTTCTTTAGTATATGCATTTTTTATTTTAATTATTTATTTATTGAGACACAGTCTCACTTTGATGCCCTGGGTAGGGTGTAGTGGTGTCACAGCTCACAGCAACCTCAAACTCCTGGGCTCAAGTGATTCTCTTTCCTCCTGAGTAGCTGGGACTACAGGTGCCTGACACAAAGTTCGGCTAGTTTTAGAGATAGGGTCTCTCACTCTTGCTCAGGTTGGTTTCAAACTCCTGAGCACAAGCAATCTACCTGCCTCAGCCTACCAGAGTGCTGGGATTACAGGCGTGAGCCACCATGCCCAGCCTGTTGGCACCTTTTCTATGAGGCAGTCTCTCAAGCTGTCACCCTAGGTAGAGTGCCATTGTGACACAGCTCACAGCAACCTCTAACTCTTGGGCTTAAGTGATTCTCTTGCCTCAGCCTCTCAAGTAGTTGGGACTACAGGCACTGGCCCCAACACCCGGCTATTTTTATTGTTGTTGGTGTTGCAGTGCTAATTGTTGTTTAGCTGGGCCAGGTTTGAACCTGCCACCCTTGGTGTATGTGGCTGGAGCTGTAACCACTGTGCTATGGGTGCCAAGACAGCACTTTTAAAATTTATTCACAGAAAAACCTAGATAGTTAAGATCTGGTAAGAACTGGTCCAGCAGCACATCAGGAAGACCAATAAGAGGAACTCTAGGCTCGGCGCCTGTGGTCCCAGCTACTTGGGAGGCTGAGGCGGGAGACTCGCTTGAGCCCAGGAGTTGGAGGTTGCTGTGAGCTGTGATGCAACAGCACTCTACCCAGGAGGATAGCTTGAGGCTCTGTCTCAAAAAAAAAAAAGAGGAACTCTCGTTTTCAGGGTGTGAAAGTATTTACAACTTACAGTGGGGGTTTCTGTTCACATACTGTGTATGAAGATGCTGGGAGCCAACTAAAGGCTTGTCCTGTGTCCCCCAGAGAGGATACCACTCCCTCCTTGGTGAGGGAACCAAGATGGAAAGAAGTCCCCTTTCCTCCTCAACACAGACGTGAACATCACTACGCCCCCTGGTGGGGGGTTAGCAATCAAGGCAGGAAGACATTCAAAGCTCACAGGAGTCAAAGAAATCTTAGAGACAGATTTCAAAGAAGCAAAGCGTAACCTCAGTACACTGTGTACCTACAAGTCCTGCCTCACAAACCACAGGCCTGAGGGAAACTCACCAGCAAAGTCTTCTAAACCAGTCATGAAACACACAGGCCAAGGACTACTGTCTAACTTATTTACTGAATTTTTGACAAGCCTTAAAAATGTAAAATGTAAAATGCAAAAAAAAGAAAAAAAAAAAAAAAACACATTCAGTTGTTCCTTTAATAGTTCCTCTAATGCTGTGATTAAAATAAGGTGGAATTCTAAATTCTGGATAGAAAGAAACAATGCTTGCTATATTAATGGGTAGAATATGAGGGTTGACAATTAAGTTGATGAACTCAACCTAAAAAAAGTGCTACATAGCTCCCTGCTAAATGTCACTGTGGACAGCTTCACAGTCCTCCCCTAGGGAAGCTATGCACTGACATAGCACCCAGTCCACCTTCAAAGTCCTCCCCTAGGAAAGCTGTGTGCTGATACGGGCACCTAGTCTACCCTTCAGAACAATTTTTGAACTCTTAGGGAATGGCTGGCCATCAGAGCTGTTTCCATACAAGAAAAAGTGCTACAAAGGGTGAACTGCTTCCTGGCATTGGTGTACAGCTGCCCAAGGGAGCCCTTCAGGTGACCACAGGGATATTCAATGATGAGCTGTGCAGCACTTTCTCTCAGACAAGTTTGCAAACTTAACTGTCTGACCTCGTATTTTGTTTTGTTTTTGGGACAGAGTCTTACTTTCTTGCTGTGTCACAGCTCACAGCATCCTCAAACTCCTGGGCTCAAGCCTCTTGCCTCAGCCTCCCAAGTAGCTGGGACTACAGGCACCCAGCACAATGCCTGGCTATTTTTTAGAGATTGGGGGGTCTCACTCTTACTCAGGCTGGTCTCAAACTCCTGAGCTCAAGTGATCCACCTGCTTCCACCTCTCAGAGTGCTGGGGTTACAAGCATAAGCCACCACACCCAGCCCCCGACCTATATGTTAAGAAAACATCTCCCTATTAATGCTTTTACATTACGTGAATGATCTACACCACCATTTCTATAAAAAAAATGACATATAGGCCAGGTACAATGGCTCATACCTATAATCCTAGCATTCTGCTGAGATGGGCAGATTGCTTAAGCTCAGTAGTTCAACACCAGCCTGAGCAGTGGGACCCTCTCTTTACTCAAAATAGGAAAAATATTAGCCAGGTGTCATGGTGAGCACCTATAGTCCCAGCTACTTGGGAGGCTAGGGCAAGAGGACAGCTTGAGCCCAAAAGGTTTGAACTTGCCGTGAGCCATGACACTATGGGACTCTACCCAGGGTGACAGAATGAGACTGTCTCAAATAAAAAGAACAAAATTGACACATAGTTGAATATTAGAATCCCCTTAATACTTACTAAGGTTAATTATATGCTTTTTCTTCTAATGTCCCCCATTTTTATAATTGAGAGTAGGGTCACAGCTGAGACAAAAGCATCACCAAGAGGAAGGTTTTTGCATGGTCCACACAGAAGATGACAACGGCCCAGCACACTGGTGGGCAGACCAGCCACCAAGTTTGACAAAGAAATTCCACCATGGGGCGATGTTTGGGATGAAGGAATGTTTCCTGTGGCTCATTAGTTCTTGTGAACCAGAGCTTCCTCATGGGACCTCCAGAAATGTAAGATTCCTGAAAGGACACCTGGGAGTGAAATTGTTGCTTCCACAACCAAAGACTAGTCAGTCTTTTTGAAAACCATTTAAAGCTCCAAGTGTGCTAGTAAAATAAGAGGTCATCTCACCCTCTTATGGAAATAAGCCGACCTGTCATCCTGTGCTATAACCTTAGAAAACTAGGATAGGAAAAAAATTCAGCTAATGCTAATTTGGCTAATGTGAATTTGAAGATGTCTAAGGATATAATATATTGGGATTGTTTCTGAGGAAAAATTTAGGATATCCTACAACTTTATAATTTTAATCTTTCCCTATCGGATTCTGCTATTTATATGCTAACTACTTAGAAATTCTTCTCTGTACCACTATTTGCTGAAGAAACTAAGGTTTATAAAGCACAGTGAAGTATGAGCTAAAATGAGTGCTTAGCAACTTCTTATAAATGATAGTTTGAAGAAAGGAACTAAATTCAACAGCTCAACAGACCCTGGACGATAATCTACTGCTCAACCAGAGTAAGGCCTGTTATGATAATCTCCCCGGGCTCGGCGCCTGCGGCTCACGCAGCTAAGGTGTCTGCCGCATACACTTGAACTGGCAGGTCTGAATCTAGCCTGGGCCCGCCAAACAACAACGATGGCTGCAACAAAAAATAGCCAGGCATTGTGGCAGATGCCTGTAGTCCCAGGTACTTGGGAGGTGGAGGCAGGAGAACTGCTTGAGCCCAAGTGTTGGAGGTTGCTATGACCTGCGATGCTACAGCACTCTACCCTGGATGACAGCTTGAGAAAAAAAAAAAAAAAAACTCCTAAAAAATGCTTAGTGTTCATAAATGCATCAATGTACAAAGTTATGATTTAATAAAAAATAATTAAAAAGAATAAATGATACAAAAAAATGCTTAGTGTTATTATATATGTAAGCAATACCCTAGTAAATTAACCTTCTTATTATAGACAACATTACTTCAAGTCTTAATGTTTAGAGATAAGTATATTACTTATCTAGGCATATTACTAAACATAATGCCTAAGATATAAATGAACATCACAAGGTCTTATTTGTTTTGCTATTAACCCCAATTTTTTTTTTCTTTTTGATAGAGTCTTACTCTATTGCTCAGGGTGTAGTGACGTGATCATAGCTCACTGCAACCTCATATACCTGGGCTCAAGTGACCTTCTTCCTTAGCCTCCCAATGAGCTGAGACTATAAGCATGTGCCACAACATGTGGATAATTTTTTAATACTTTTAGTAGAGACAGAGTCTCACTTGTGTTCAGGCTAGTCTCAAACTCCTGACCTGAAGAGATCCCACGTCAGTCATCCAGAGTGCTGGAATTACGGGTGAGAGCCACCATGCCCACCCCCAACATTTCTGCCACTCAATACTCTTATAATATTTAAAGTATCTGAAGACAAATACCTGGCTATTTTTTTTAAACAGGATAGAAGTGCCATCATCAACTTCAAATTCTCCATAGTCTTTTAGACACCGGACCTGAAAGAAAAAACTGATGCTTTATCAAAACCATTTTTTAATACGTAGTGACTAAAAAGTGAACAGGCATTATGAATATGCCCATAGTAAAAGTACTAGGCTTTCTGTGCGCTGCTTCTCATGTGTCTGTGCCTGGTACTGCACTATGGTACTCTAATGGCTTCCACTGTCCTGTTTTGACAGTAAAGCTGAGTGGCAAAATCTCTGAAAGTGAGCTGGGGAAGAAAGACAACATTGTTGGATCATTTCCCCTCTGCCAAGGCCAAAAAGTTAAGCAGATGGGATATGTGTCTATAATGTATATTTCCCATTTGTTTCAACCTGCTTCATATAGACCCCTCCCATGAAATACTGATATCTGAGAACAGGACACAGGCAAGTCTGCAAGTTGTTTTTTGGAAGAGCTTCTTCCAATCGCTGTCAATATTCAGGCTCTCTTCCAGGAGTGCTGAGCAGTGCATGGAGAAAGAACAGAGGCAGCCTCGCAGGACAGGGCTCAAGAGAGGCTCCTGAAAGCGACTGTACAGGAAGGGAAAATTAGAAAGTGACCACACAGTCCAGGGAAAGGTGCAGGCTCAGAACAGACCTGAGAAGACCTTAAGATTACACCTCAGGGCTCGGCGCCTGTGGCTCAATTGGCTAAGGCGCCAGCCACGTACACCTAAGATGGCAGGTTCGAATCCCCACCCCGGGCCCGCCAAACAACAATGATGGCTGCAACCAAAAAATGGCCGGGCATTGTGGCAGGCGCCTGTGGTCCCAGCTACAGGAGGCGGAGGCAGGAGACGCGCTTGAGCCCAGGAGTTGGAGGTTGCTATGAGCTGTGATGCCATGGCACTCTACCCAGGGGGATAGCTTGAGGCTCTGTCTCAAAAAAAAAAAAAAAAAAAAGACTGTATGTATCTTTTTTTTTTTTTCTTTTGAGACAGTCTCACTATGTCGCCCTGGGTGGAGTGTCATGGCGTCACAGCTCGTAGTAACCTCTAACTCTTGGGCTTAAGCGATTCTCTTGCCTTGGCCTCCTGAGTAGCTGGGACTACAGGTGCCTGCCACAATGCCCGGCTTTTTTTGGTTGTAGTTGTCACTGTTGTTTGGCAAGCTGGATTTGAACCAGCCAGCTCTGGTGTATATGGAGCTGAGCCTACACATCATTTTTTATATACAGACATATGTATATACACAGAAAAAAGGATTTTTTTTTCTAGGTCCAGAAGTAAAGAAGGATTATAAGTATACCTCTTAAAATAGTGATTTATCTTTGAGCAGAACAGGGCTAAGGGGAGGGTATATGGAATAGACCCTTTTATCTGTACTGTTTAAATTTTTCATAAAACATATTCCCAGTTGTGGTGGGCGCCTGTATTCCTAACTACTTGGGAGGCTGAGGTAATAAGATAACCTTAGCCTAAGAGTTTGAGATTGCTATGAGCTATGACGCCAAGCACTCTTCTAAGGGTGACAAAGTGAGACTGTCTCAAATGAATAAACCAACAAACAAACTTCTAGGACTGGGCCTTTACTACTGAAATTGACTATAGGGGCTCACGAATTTATCCAGAGAGCCATCTGGCAGTACAGTGTCCTTGCAACAATACTTCTAGGTAAATAATCATGACTGTGTCCGAGAATATACTTATAAAAATGGTCACTGCAGCCTTTTGATACTGAAAAATTAGAAACACAATCTAAATATCAAACAATTAAGGGTTAAATATTTTCTTTTCTTTTTTTTGAGATTTGTTGCCCTTGGTAGCGTGCCATGGCATCATAGCTCACAGCAACCTCAAACTCTTAGGCTCAAACAATTCTCTTGCCTCAGCTTCGAGTACCTGGGACTACAGGCACCTGCCACAACATCCAGCTATTTTTTAGAGACAGGGTCTCACTCTGGCTCAGGCTGGTCTCGAACTCTTGAGCTCAGGCAATCTATCTGCCTCAGCTTCCCAGAGTGTTGGGGTTACAGGTGTGAACCACCACAGTAGGCGGTTTTTCTTTTTTTTTCTTTCTTTTCTTTTTTTTTGTAATGAGGCTCATCAAATGAAGCAGTGGGAATGGAGAAGGAACAAAAAAATCTGTGGCAGGTTGTGATTAATTAGCTGTAAACACAACTGAACTCTGACCAGCCAAGGATTAAATTATGATACAATCATAGATGAAAAATTACAAAATACTCAAACAATGTTTAGGATATAATGATTTGGGATACACAAACACACACACACACACTCAAACAATGTTTAGGATATAATGATTTGGGATACACACACACACACACATATTTTATGAAGACAGAGTCTCATTCTCTGCCCTGGGTTGAATGCTGTGGCATCATACCTCAGAGCATCCTCAGTCTCTTGGACTTAAGCAATCCTTTTGCCTCAGCCTCCAAGTAGCTGGGACTACAGGCACCCGCCAAAACATCCAGCTAGTTTTTCTGTTTTTTAGTAGAGATGGGGTCTCACTGTTGCATAGGCTGGTCTAGAACTCCTGAGCTCAAGTAATCCCCCCTTGTTGGCCTCCCAGAGTGCTAGGGTTATAGGCATAAGTCACTGCGCTTGGCCTATGACTTGGGATATATTAACAATATACTGATAAAAGCAAGTTCCAGTATATTGAGTATAATTCCAATTTTGTAAAAAGATCTATGTACATTTGTATACGCCCTTGAAAAAAGCTCATAAGAATATGCGTATATACAGTACATCGGTGCTTTTTTCTTGAGCTGTGTGATTATGGGTGATTTTAATTACATTAGTTGTACTTGTCTGTATTTTCTTTGTTTTATACTATGAATGTGAATATGTTGTAATGAGGAAAAAATATGTTAAAAGTGGTTTCTTTGAAAAGGGTATAAGGAAATGATTCTATAAAGCAACATTATTAAATAGAAATGTAATATGTACAAGCCACATACACAATTTGAAATTTACTAGTAGCCCCCCCCCCTTTTTAGATGGAGTCTCACTTTGTCACCCTTGGCAGAATGCCATGGTATCACAACTCACAGCAACCTCAGATTCTTGGGCTCAAGCAATTCTCTTGCCACAGCCTCCTGAGTAGCTGAGACTATCGGTGGCTGCCACAACACCCAACTATTTTTAGAGACAGGTCTCACTCTGGCTCAGGCTGGTCTTGAACCTGTGAGCTCAGGCAGTCCACTGGCTTTGGCTTCCCAGAGTGCTAGGGTTATTGGCATGAGCCACCGTGCCTGGCCTTGGTAGCCACATTTTAAAAATTTTCTTTTAAAGGTAAAATTAATTTTAATGTTTCAAACCCCAATATAACCAAAATATTGTCATTCAACTTATCAGTATAAAATGATGAATATATTTTTCCCCCTAACCAAACCTTCAAAATCTTCTATTTCACACATCTAAATTCAGATGGTAAATTTTCATCTGAAATACTGGATCTGTATTTAAATTTCATAATTTATAGCTTAAAAAGTAGATTTATATACCTGGTTTGTTCCAAATATACTTAAATGTTTTCCAGTGACTAAATCAAATTATAGCTTTTAAATTTTTTTTTTTTTTTTTGAGACAGAGCCTCAAGCTGTCCCCCTGGGTAGAGTGCTGTGGCATCACAGCTCACAGCAACCCCTAATTCCTGGGCTCGAGCAAATCTCCTGCCTCTGCCTCCCAAGTAGCTGGGACCACAGGTGCCCATCACAACGCCTGGCTATTTTTTGGTTGCAGCCATCATTGTTCTCTGACGGGCCCAGGCTGGATTTGAACCCACCACCTTAGGTCTATGTGGCTGGTGCCTTAGCCACTTGAGTCACAGACGCTGAGCCTATAGCTTTTAAATTTAAATGCAATCCCATTACTAGGCATCCACTCAGAAGGAAAAAATATCCTTTTATTATAAGGATATTTGCACTAGACTGTTTATCACAGCTCAATTTACAATCACCAAAATATGGGAACAGCCTAAATGCACACCAACTGGGGAATGGATTAACAAGCTGTGGTATATGTATACCATGGAATACTATTCAGCCACCAGAAAAGATGGAGACTTTACATCTTTGTATTAACCTGGATGGAGGTGCAACACATTCTTCATAATAAGCATCACGAGAATGGAGAAGTAAGAATCCAATATACTCTATTCTAATACAAAGGCATTGGGTGAGCCAATACAAAGGAGGGTAGGGGAATGAGCAAGTGGGGAGAGTGGAGAAGGGAAGGAGATGGGGTCTCAGAGCATGGCACACTTTTAGGGGTGGGACACAGTTTTAAGAGGGACTTTAACAAATGCAATCAGTGTAACCTAATTCTTTGTACCCTCAATGAATCCCAAACAATAAAAAAAATTGGGGGGGGGTGCGGGGCCCAGTACAGTGGCTCATGCCTATAATCCTAGCACTCTGAGAGGCTGAGGCAGGTGGATTGCCTCAGCTCACAGGCTCGAGACCAGCCTGAGCAAGAGTGAGACCCCATTTCTAAAATATTAGCCTGTGCCCGTATTCCCAGCTACTTGGGAGGCTGAGGCAAGAGAATCTCTTAAGCCCAAGGGTTTGAGGTTGCTGTGAGCTGTAATTCCATAGCACTCCACTGAGGGTGACATATTAAGACTGCCTCAAAAAATATATAAAAAGGCTTGGTGCCTGTGGCTCAAGCAGCTAAGGCGCCAGCCACATATACCAGAGCTGGCGGGTTCAAATCCAGCCTGGGCCTGCCAAACAAAACAACTACAACCAAAACGTAGCCAGGCATTGTGGCGGGCACCTGTAGTCCCAGCTACTTGGGAGGCTGAGGCAAGAAAATGGCTTAAGCCCAGGAGTTGGAGGTTGCTGTGAGCTGTGATGACATGACACTCTACCCAGGACCAAAAAAAAAAAAAAATATATATATATATACACACAAACACACATAAATAGCTGGGCATTGTAGTGGGTACCTGCAGTCCCAGCTACTTGGGAGGATGAGGCAAGAGGACCACTTGAGCCCAAGAGTTTGGTTGCTATGAGCTATGATGCCATGACATTCAACCAAAGGCGACAAAGTGTGATTCTGTCTCAAAAAAAAAAAATTAATTAATTAAAATGAATAAATAAATTTAAATGCAATAGAAATTTCAATTCTGGCCAGGTCGGTGGCTCACGCCTATAATCCTAGCATTCTGAGAGGCTGAGGCAGGTGGATTGCTTGAGCTCTGGTTCAAGACCAGCCTGAGCAAGAGTGAGACTCCATCCCTACTAAAAATAGGAAAAACAGGGCGGTGCCTGTGGCTCAAAGGGGTATGGGGCCAATGTCATGGTTCCATATGCTGGAGGTGGTGGGTTCAAACTCAGAGCTGGCCAAAAAAATAGAATAGGAAAAATAGCCAAGTGTTGTGGCAGGTGCCTGTATTCCCAGTTATTCAGCAGGCTGAGGCAAGAGTGTCACTTGAGTCCAAGAGTTTGAGGTTGCTATGAGCTATGATGACATGGCACTCTAGCCAGGGCACAGAATGAGACTGTCTCAAAAAAAGAAAATAAAAAGAACCATGGATTTTATAGTATCTTAAAAGGGAAAAAAAAATAGCTCAGATATGATGGTTCATGCCTGTAATCCTAGCACTTTGGGAGGCCAATGTGAGAGGACTACTTGAGGCCAGGAGTTTGAGACCAGTCTGGGCAATATAGCAAGACCATGTCTCTACAAAAAACAGCAAAATAGCTGGACATGGTGGTTCATGCTGCAGTCCAGGTAACAGAGCACCATTCTGTCTCAAAAACAAAAAATAACCTCCCTCCTCCTCCCCAAAAACCCCCGCACAAGTGAGGGAAATAGGCACTCACAGTAAAGAAAGTTGACAAAGTAATCTGCAATGAGGAAATTAATGCATGATCTGGGATTAGGGAGTAATCTGATGAAAAAGCTCAAGAAGACCTATACATTATGTTTTTTGTACACCAGGCCTTGGTTTAGATCTTATACTTTAGAGAGGCTATTACAGTAGGAAAACCCAGTTGGAGGTATCATACAGAAATAAAGTTGTAAGTTAATGAGACTCTCTGAACAAAGTGAGAGTAACGGAAATGGGAAAAAAAATTAAGCAGAAGTTTCAAGTGAAAAATCAGATCTGGCTCGGCGCCTGTGGCTCAAGCAGCTAAAGCGCCAGCCACATACACCCAAGGTGGCGGGTTCGAATCCCCAGTCCGGGCCCGCCAAACAATGATGGTTGCCACCAAAAAAAAATGGCCGGGCGTTGTGGCGGGCACCTGTAGTCCCAGCTACTTGAGAGGCTGAGGCAGGAGACTCGCTTGAGCCCAGGAGTTGGAGGTTGCTGTGAGCTGTGATGCCATGGCACTCTACCCAGGGG
>CAUYQV010023649.1:0-12568 GCA_963574575.1 Galagoides demidoff | reverse complement strand
CAGGCGCCCGCCACAACGCCCGGCCATTTTTTGGTTGCAGCCATCATTGTTGTTTGGCGGGCCCGGGCTGGGGATTCGAACCCGCCACCTTAGGTGTACGTGGCTGGCGCCTTAGCCGATTGAGCCACAGGCACCGAGCCTGGATTTATTTGTTTTACATTTTCTCCTTTTAAAGTTTTGTCAGACATACCTTTCTTGGGGCAAATGGTGCTGCTTACACTTTCCATGAGTAGAAATGGCAGGAAATGGAGATTTCACTTCTGCAAAATAGATCATTCTCCCCTCAACTAACACATCTCTCAAACCAAGTGGATTGTCCTTACTGACCTACCTCAGAAGACACACCCAATACCAAGCCACACCTCCAAATAGGGGTGTTGTCCTGGGCAGGAGGTTCTGCCCTACAGGCCCCCTCCCATGTGGCCAATTTAGAGCTTTTCGAGGGCACCACTGTTTTCTCAGCTGAGATAGAATCTCTAGGTTTGAATCTGCAGGTGAAGTAAGTGGCAGGTTCAAGTTCCTATAATGTGGTCAGCTTAGCATGGACTTGGAATGCTATGTTCTTTTTACCAGCCTCTCCCTAGTTTTACCCTCTTTTCTTGCTATTTCACCCATCACCAGACAGACACAGTTGGAATTGTGTCTTCACTGCTCTCTGAACTGTAAGGGCTCTGCCCATTGCAATCCTGTACAGGCTTTTCTATGGTTTTGGGTATTTAGCATCTTTCTCAGTTTTGTGAGTACAGTTCACTTCTCCTCTAGTTCCTTTGGGATCTCCCACGTCTGTCTTGGCTTTGCTTTTCAAAGAACTCTGCCCTCCAGGCCTCCATTTTCACTTACTACATGCTGGGTTCTAGAATACAAGGTGAGGACGCAGCATCCCAGTTCCTCTTCTAGGAGCTTCAGTATAGTGGAAAGACTGGCCTCAAAACAAGCAAGAGGCCTGCAGAGAGAAGTATTAGGTGTCTCTGGGAACAAAGCTGGAAGATGACCCACTGTGGCTGGGGGAAGCTCCAGGCTCTTGAGGCAGAGGATAAAGAGAGAAACATAATTCTGGGCAGCAGGAATAGCAGAGACAAATTTAAGAAGGCGTGAAAGAACATGGTGTGGCCAGGCATAGTGGGTCACCCCTGCAATCCTAGCACTTTGGGAGGCTAAGCTGGGAGGATGGATTGAAGCCAGGAGTTCAAGACCAGGGTTAGCAAGAGCAAGACCCCATCTCTACAAAAAATGGAAAAATTAGCCATTCATGGTGATGCATGCCTGGAGTCCCAGCTACTCAGGAGGCTGAGGCAAGAAGATAAGATCACTTGAGCTCAGGAGTTTGAGGTTGCAGGGAGCTGTGATGATGCCACTGTACTCAAGGCTGGGCACGGTGGCTCATGTCTATAATCCTATCACTCTGGGAGGCTGAGATGGGAAGATCACTTGAGCTCAGGAGACCATAGCCCAGTGTTGTGGTGGGCCTCTAGTACTTGCGAGGCTGAGGCAAGAGGATCACTGGAGCCCAGAAGTTTGAGGTTGCTGTGAGCTATGCTGAGGCCATGGCACTCTAACCTGGGCAACAGAGTAAGACTGTCTTAAAAAAAAAGAACATGGTGTGTTTTTGGAGTTTTGGGGGGGTTTAGTGTCACTGATGATGGAATGAAAATAGAAAGAATAGTGGGAGATGAGGCTGGAAGGGTAGTTTGGAATCTGACCACTAAGAGCAAGGAAATTAACATATTATTTCCTTTAATCCTACAAGACTGGGTGTGGGACACAACTATGACGCTACCTAACAAATGCAAACTAATGGTTTTTACCCCCACATTAATCTGAAAAAAAAAAAAAATCCTACACCATCTTCTAAATTTTACTGCCTCCACTTTGTGGGGAGGAGCCAGTCACAAAGATTACATGACAAGTGGTTGGCTGCAGAGGCCGAGAAGGGTGGGGGCAGAGGGTGATGAAGAGAAGTTGGTTAATGTGTACAAACTCCAGTTAGCAGGAATAAGGTTTAATATTTGATAGTACAGAAGGAGGACTATAGTCAATGATAATTTATTATATATTTCAAAATATCTGGAAGAAAAGAATTGAAATGTTCCCAGCACGAAAAAAGATAAATATTTGAGGTGATGGATATTCTTTTACTGTGATTTGATCATTACACGTAGTATACATGTATCAAAACATCACACGTATCTTATAAATATATTATACATCGATTTTTTTTGAGACAGAGTCTCACTTGGTCACCCTCAGTAGGGTGCTGTGGTGTCTTAGCTCACAGTAACCTCAAACTCTTGGGTTCAAGTGATCTTCTTGCCTCAGCCTCCCAAGCAGCTGGGACTACAGGCACCTGCCACAATGCCTGGATATTTTTTAGAGACAGGGTCTTGCTCTGACTCAGGCTGGTCTCAGACCTGTGAGCTCAGGCAATCCACCTACCTCAGCCTCCCAAGAGCTGGGCTTACAGGCATTGTTGCAGGAAGACGAGGCCCAACAGAGAGAAAGAGCACCCAAACACCATAGTTATAAGAGGAAGGGCTTTATTCATCGGCTGGGAGATTATGGCATAGAAGATTTCCAAATGGCCGCGCTTCCCGACTGGCTTGGTCTTTTCCTTTTTATTGACAGTCAAAAAGTTCCACCCCACAGGCACCCTTCCCATTGGCCAGTTTGAATCAAGCGGGAGATGCTACTCCAGCCCCTACAGAACTACAGGATTTCACAGAACTTGGAAATTTCCAAGTTCCAGGAGGTTAAGCCTATAAATTCCCAAGAGCTGAGTCACCATGGAGAGGGCCCTGCAGATGCATCCTCGTGGTTTCCCTGAGAAGACCTGTTCTCCCAGACCTCGCCCCTCTCCAGTATCCTCTCTCAAGGCAGCCTACCCACTTCGGTCTCCCAGAGTGCCAGTATGAGCCCTTGCACTGGGCCTCAATTTCTGTTTTCTTATCTGTGAAATGGGAACCATAATTCCTTTTGATGGAATTGTGAGGACTTAATTATGAAAGCAAATACTTTTGGGCGGTGCCTGTGGCTCAATGGGTAGGGTGCCGGCCCCATATACCGAGGGTGGTGGGTTCAAACCTGGCCCCTGCCAGCTAAAACAGCAACAACAACAAAAAAAAGCCAGGCATTGTGGCAGGCACCTGTAGTTCCAGCTACTCGGGAAGCTAAGGCAAGAGAATCGCTTAAGCCCAGGAGTTGGAGGTTGCTATGAGCTGTGACACCACGGCACTTTACCGAGGGTGACAAAGTGAGACTCTGTTTCAAAAAAAAAAGAAAAGAAAAGAAAGCAAATACTTTTATAGAACTTAGAGAGTACTTGGTTCTAGTCAAAGTGCTCTACCCATATTATGTGTTAACTCCTTTAGTTCTCACACCAGCCCTGTGAGGGAGGTGCTGTTGTTAATGGCACTTTTAAGGCAAGGAAACTGAACCAACAGAAAGGTTAAGAAATATGTCCAAGTCCACACAAATAGGAAATGCAAAAGCTGGATTCAATACCATACCAGTCCAGCTCTCCATCATTAAGCAGCATGCCTCTTAAGACCATGTAGTTAAGGTCCTTGCACAGCACCTGTTGCATAATAGGCTCTATAATAAATGTTATCTATCAAAATAATTATCTCATGACTGAAAATGCCCTGAATGCAGCACAGTGCCTCACCTCGACAAGCCTGGAGTGCTTAAACAATGTCTTGCATCTAGTAATTATTCAATATATATTTGTTTAACTGAATCCATGTTGTCAACAAGATTGAACAGATTTTTCTTAAGCCCCTTGTCTGTGCTGGGTGCTGTGCCAAGATACAAGGCTGTCCTATCACATTGGTTTGGACATTAACACATAGTATGATGCTGCCTATCCAGACAAGCTAATAAAATGCTCAGCTGCACTCAGAGAAGAGTGTGGGGGGATAAAATTGACTCCAGCCTATTCTTCACCATCCAAATCCTAGATGGTCCTTGAATCCATGCCTGTGGCCACCTTTCTTCCCCATGCTCTAGTCCAAGCTGCCATCCTCCTTCCTAGGCCGCTTACCTGGCGTTGACCTCTTAACTGGTCTCCCAGCGTTTACTCTGGTCCCTGCACCAATCCATTTGATCATGTCAGCTCCCTGCTTTGTTATTAGCTTTGTTAGAGCTGGTTTTTTGCTCTAAAGATAAAATTTGTATACGGCTTAGAATTCCTGTTAGCGCCAACCACTCTCTAGACACACTGGCTTTCCTTTAGTTCCTTGTATGCACTATGCCCATCTCCTTGCTCATAGCCTTTACACACGGTTGTACCCATTTGGAACACACATCTGGGTCATATATCCACTCTGATTCAGTCAACCACAGCCAAAGCAGCAGGGCCACATGGTATGACAATCAGGGTAGGCAAAGCCCATTCCTATGGCCCTATAAGTAGGGGTGATAGGGTGGGAGAGGGTGGGTCTCAGAGAAGGAGCATCTTAATCAGCTAAGCAGGTATGTACCAACCTCCCTTTCAGAAAGCTATTCAGGCAAAGGCAGGGTGACCATCCTCCAGCAATGTGTCAGGACAGATTCCTGTACCCTTGGTGACTTCCATCACTTCAGCCAAATCAGTGACTTTGTGATTTTTTTTTTCTTGTTCTAAGTGAGTCATGTTTTTCTGTTTATTTTTTTTTCCATAGAAAAATAATAGCAATGATGTTTAATCAGGATGGAGGAATGGTGATCAGCAAAAAAGGACACATCTTAAGGGAATGGATGTGGCCATCAAAGGGAAAACTTGATGATCCAGTTGAAGTTTGGGTATTATTTTACAATTTATCATTCTTATAGTTATTTCTTACTTTGTAACAATAATTTACTTTGCATTTATTAAATGTACTATTATGGAAAAAGAGGATTGAATTACTCAGTTTGGCTCTCTACACTAGCTAATGGATGTGATACATTTTTTGCCTTTTGTTATTTTTTTGATTTGTACAAATTCATATACGTGTGAAATTTTGTTACATGTATATAGGGCATAGTAATAAAGGCAAGGTATTTAGGGTGTCCCATCCCAACACAATTTTAAGTGTAGTCACCCCACTCTACTATCAAATATTGAACTTAGTCTTCTGTCTTCCTGTATGTTTGTACTTTTTAACTTGTTTCTCTTCATCCTCCTTCCAGCCCCCTGCTCACTTACCCCTCTGTCTCTTTCATCTATTTCCACTCTCTAGCTCCATGCGATCAAGTTCTTCAACTCCCACATAGAAGTTCAAACATGTGATTTTGTGCCTGCCTTAGTTTTCTTAAGACAGTGATCTCCATGGAGTTCCTGGATGTGATAAATTTTTGTTTCAGTCCTTTATTTCACTAGGAAAACTATACTCGGTCCTTTCTTGATGGATTTGTCTTTGCTAAGCAGCAGTTGCTTTAAATAGCAATTTTTTTTTATTGTTTGGGATTGAGGTTACAAAAAATCAGGTTACATTGATTGCATTTGTTAGATAAAGTCCCTCTTATAATTGTGCCACACACCGTGACCACCTCATATCCCCCTCCCTTCTCTCCTCTGCTTTAGCTCATCTACTGTACTTCATATTAGAATTGAGTACATTGGATTCTTGCTTCTCCATTCTTGTGATCCTTTACTAAGAAGAATATGTTCCACCTCCATCCAGGTTAATACAAAAGATGTAAAATCTCCATCTTTTTTTTTTTCCTGCAGTTTTTGGCCAGAGCTGGGTTTGAACCTGCACTTTTGGCATGTGGGGCTGGCGCCCTACTCCTTTGAGCCACAGGCACCACCCAATCTCCATCTTTTTTAATGGCTGAATAGCATTCTATGGTATACATATACCCAGCTTGTTAATCCATTCTTGGATTGGTGGGTGTTTAGGTTATTTCCACAATTTGGAGATTATAAATTGAGCTGCAATAAATAGTATAGGATAAATGTCCTTATGATAAAAGGATTTTTTTTCCCCTTCTGGGTAGATGCCTTGTAATAGGATTGCAGGATCAATTTAAAAATTGTTATTACAAAAAAAATAAAAATGTTATTAGAAAAGCATTTCATGCCTACCATAAAACACATTTTTAAAATAGGAAAGTATACAATATTCAAGGTGAAAATTTCTTCCCCTTCAATCTTACTCTGCAGAAATCAATCTTGTTAAGAGCTTGGTATATATCTTTACAGGATCAAAGATTCCAAATTTAAGTAATAGAAGAGTGAGCCTGTCAGGCAGGAACTGTGATGAACTGGAAGTGTCCAACCTGAAGGGGGCAACCTCTACTCAAGGCCAGGAAAAATGGAACTGGGGTCACTATATTTTATGATTTTTTTTTAAGTCAGAAATTTAGATTTTTATAAGAAATACTTCAATATTTTAAATTTGAAAATTCAGACTTTGAGTGGACTAAATCAAGCATTCCTAAGCTGTCAGTCTGCAGCTTCAGTGTTCATGCTCAGTGTTCTTGATTCATACATACATGGATGAATGTATAGAAATATACTACAAGCATAAATAAATATACTACAAGCATAAAATACACACCAGACTTGGAAGATGTAGGATAAAAAAAAGAGCACAAACTATCTTAATAGTAATTTTTACATGTAGCACATATCAAAATGTTAATATTTACAGATATTTGGTTGTAACATGTTATTAAAGTTTCCTTCACATGCTTTTTACTCTTTTTAACATGTCTACTAGATAATTTAAAATTACTCATGTGGCTCACATTTGTGGCTTGAATTATATTTGTGCTGGACAGCACTGTTACAGGCTATTATGTGGAGGGTAATCTCTAGGCCTCTATTCTATACAATTTACAAAATCATCTCTGGTGGCCACAAAAGGTAAATTTTAAAGAAGTAGCATTTAGCGCTAGAGGTTTAGGGAAGTAAAGAGTAGGCAAGTAACTTTTTACCAGGTAAGATTCCATACACCAATTTCCTGACACTCTGAAGTCAAGATTGCCTTACTCTTTATCTAAAAGTACTACTAATAAAAATCACTAAGGGAGTAGATTATTTAATTCAGATTACCTTAGTTGGTAGCTTTCAGGAAACAATGGAGCATAATTTGTAACCAAGACAAGAGTCCTTGCTGCTTAGAGCAGCTTACTTAATTAGGATGCTTTATCTACAGACAGGCTTTTAAATATGCTTTACCAATCTTCAGATGTTCACTTGAGTTTTAATGAAGTTGTTCGTTTATTGCTACTTTTCCATTCTTGTCCCTTATAAAATCTCTCAAACTTTAATGAGTTTCACAGTCAGATACTTGTAAAACTTGTAAGCAAGCATTTGGCAACCATCAGTGACTTTTTTCTACACCAAGGGAGTCAGATGTTATCAACCATATTTTACAGGGGAGACTGTGTCTCAGGGATAAAATTAAGGCTTAGAAGTACCTGTAAATCAACACAGCATTTTCTCAACTTAAAATGGACCTGACCTTTATAAGGCATGACTATGTTATTTGCAAAATAATTTTCTCTACCCTCATCTTCCTTCTCTGAGTAAGTCATAGCAACATATGAACTTGCAGCACAAAACCCATAACCCATCCTAATTTGGTGGAATTAAGTGAAGAGACTGAAGTGGTCTGTGAATGTGGGTCTCAAATTTCCTTTCATGAATTATGCAAATATCTGATTTCCACTTGAATTATGAGAATGAAGATTCTACGCAGGAAATGAGTCTCCTTTCTGTTGTCCTCAGGTGAATAGGTTCATCACTGTGAAGATTTCTGGGCGTTTTGCTATCACTTTGGTCTACAAATGGCATCCCCAAAGCCTGAAGTTGTCTCTGGCACCTGTAAAATGCAAGCCTTGTCCTCCATGCTTACCTGAGATGGTAGGTCAGAGGTTTCTTAATCATCTTCATGTCACCTCTTCAGTGCAACCAGAGCAAGAACCATGTGGACCGATTTTAGATTTTTAATCTATGATCTCTTAAAAACAGAAATGATGTATGGCTTATATATTGCTTTTTAAGTTAGATGAAGTTAAATCAATTTCAAGTTACCTTTTTTAGGCATAGATAGTATTCCAAAGAAACATGAAGATGTTTGAGCTTTGTTAAAACTGGGGCTCACAATAACTTCTCTAAGTAATCATTTCACACTTACACTAAATCTCTGTTGAGGAATTCTAGACTAAAACCTTTTGTTTGTCAAGGGGAAAGACACTAAACCATTAGTGTTTCTATTTTCATGTAGTTAAGTAGTGAGCTAGTTTGATTTTGATCAAACAGTTGAAACTCTAAAAAATTTTAAATGCATTTATGTAAATACTACATAAATTAGAAAAAATGTATAAACATATATAAGAGATCTTTATTTTTAGGGACAGCTTTCAAAACTGTGTTACTCTTTAGAAATCTTGCCTCTCTGGGTTTTTATGAAACATGTTATCTGAAGAGTGCTTACAATCTTTCTCAGTCATGCCCTGATACCTATCCCACCTCCAGAGAAGCCAGGGAGTTATTCAAGGCCTACAAAATGAAGTGCAAGCAACTGAGATTCACAACACAGAATGCAGACGTAAGTGTGAAATATTCTGATACTGCAGACAAAGGAGGGTTTTAGTTTTCAAGTTGTCCTAGAGGTGTTTTTCTCTTCTAAAATACGTGGGGTTTATTTTAGAGAGCCAGAGTCTATCTATTGAACGCAGGTAGGACCATTTATATAATTCTTGGAGGGAGCATAGGCTGACTCTTGTTTGTTTGGGGATTTTTTTTTTTAATTTAATTTTCTTTTCTCTTACCATCATTAAATATGTGATATACAGTTCAGTAGCATTGCATACAGTCACATTGTACAGCCATTACCACCATTCATCTCTAAAACTTCTTCCTCTTTCAAAACTGGAACTCTGTACCCATTAAACACTAATATTCTTCTCTCTAGTTTCTGGCAGTCACCATTCTGCTTTCTATCTCTATGAATTTGACTACTCTAGGAATTTCATATGATTATAATCATACAGTATTTGTCCTTTTGCAACTAGATTATTTCACTTAGCACAATGTCTTTAAGGTTCATCCATGTTGTAGCATGTGTCAGAGTTTCCTTCCTTCTTAAGGATATCCCATTGTTTGGATATATCACATTTTATTTATCGAGCCTTCTATCTTTTGTTTGTTTGTTTGTTTTATTTTTGAGACAGAGCCTCAGGCTGTCTCCCTGGGTAGAGTGCTGTGGCATCACAGCTCACAGCAACCTTCAACTCCTAGGCTTAAGCGATTCTCTTGCCTCAGCCTCCCAAGTAGCTGGGACTACAGGTGCCTGCCACAATGGCTGGCTATTTTTTGGTTGTAGTTGTCATTGCTGTTTGGCAGGCTGGGGCTGGATTCTAACCCGCCAGCTCTGGTGTATGTGACTGGCGCCTTAGCCGCTTGAGCTACAGGCACCGAGCTGAGCCATCTATCTGTTAGTGGACATTTTGGTTGTTTCTGCCTCTTGACTATTTTGGCTAATGCTGCTATAATCATGAGTGTACAAATATCACTTGAGACTCTGCTTTCAGTTCTTTTCACTATATGACAGAAGTAGAATTGTTGGATCATACGCTAATTCCATTTTTAATTTTTTTGAGGAACAACCATACGATTTTCCTTAGTATTTTCTTAGCTGTATCATTTTACATTCCCACCAATAGCACACAAAGTTTCCAAATTCTCTTTACCCTCACCAATGCTTGCTATTTTCTGTTGTTTTATTTTTGTAGGAGCCATTTTAATGTGTGCAAGGTAGTATATTAGCTTTTTTTTTTTTTTTTTTTGGAGACAGAGTCTCACTTTATCACTCTTGGTAGAGTGCTGTGGCATCACACCTTACAACCTCTAACTCCTGGGCTTAAGCGATTCTCTTGCCTCAGCCTCCCAAGTAGCTGAAACTACAGGCACCTGCCATAACGTCCAGCTATTTTTTGTTGCAGTTTGGCCAGGACCAGGTTTGAATCTGCTACCCTTGGTATATGGGGCCGGCACCCTACCCACTGAGCCACAGACACCACCCAGTATATAAGCTTTTTAAACATCCACTTTATTAAGTTATGATTTCTATACAGTAAATGCATACAGCTTGATGAGTTTTGGCAAATGTATATAGCTACGTAGCCACCACTGCAATCAAGATGTAGATAATTTCCATCACATCAAAAGGTTTCCGTGTGTTCCTTCCCAGTCGGTTCCCCCATTCTGGGCCTAAATAATCACTGATCTTCTTTCTGGCACTTTTAATTTGTATTTCTAGTGTTTCACACAAATAGAATCATTCGCATAAATAGAACTAATATGCATTCTGTCCTGTCTGGCTACTTTTGTTCAGCAAAACATGTTAAGATTCGTCTGTTATTGTAGTGTGTGTTTCCTACAATTGATAATGACATGTGATCTGTGGGGTTTTTTAATGATTTGTGTGTGAGGGTATTCCAATGCATGGCTGTACCAGACTTTGTTTATCGATTCATCAGCTGGTGGACATTTGGGTTATTTCCAGTCTTTGACTAATGCTGCTATGAACATTTATGTACAAGGTTTTTTGGGGAGAAAATTAAATATCTTTTCCTTTATGAAACAATGGTGGTAGAAGATGATAATAATTTTGTTTGATGTAATTAGTAAAATTGAAAGTTGTCAATCTGTTTTGGTTCCCAACATTTTTTGAATCTAATGGTCTATTAAATCCTGAATCTAGGAATCCTTGTTTCTCAAGGGGGCACTAACAACATCTGGGGCAGATAATTCTTAGTTTTTCAGGACCATCTTTCACATTGCAGAACACATCCCCAGTCTCTACAAACTAATCAATTGTGCCATGAATCAAAAGGCCCACACACATTTCTGAGCGTCCCAAGGAAGTATGTACTCACTTGGGTTGCATCAAGTTCTCTATATTGATTATGCCTGGGGAAATATTTTGTTGTATAGTCTGAGGCAATCAATTAAGGGATTATTGTACTAATCTAGTCAAAATATTTAGAATAGACTTAGATAGTGTG
The DNA here is from genome assembly GCA_963574575.1 of Galagoides demidoff. NCBI lineage: Eukaryota > Metazoa > Chordata > Mammalia > Primates > Galagidae > Galagoides > Galagoides demidoff. The sequence goes on along the minus strand of CAUYQV010023649.1, from coordinate 1,591 downwards.
AATGGAAAATAGATGAAAACTGCAAGTTAATTAGGAGGCAGGATTCATAGGAAACTTCTGATTTATGTACTGAGATGGAGAATCTGTTACTCAGAGTAGGTAAAAAGAGAAGAGAAGCAAGTCACCCCAAACCAAGGGGCAGGCAGAGTGGGAAACAAGCACCATGCCACCATGGTGGACAGGGTGGGCCCCGGGTTTTTTCCCTACTCCCTCTACTATGCTTTTCTGTACTGCAGAGGTGGCAAAAACTGTATTTTCAGACTCCCCTGCAGATGGATTCCTGGATGCATATTTATGCCCACCAATGAAATGCATTAATGTGAGATTTACAAGGTGGAAATAAGGTTGAGGCCATCCTCTTGTTGCTTTGATAAGTAAGATCACAGAGAAGTTGAGTTTGCCCACAGCAGCACTACATTAGCCAGTCGTTAACATGATGATTATTGAGATGAGAGAAATCACAGCCTCCTGGTTCTAAGATCACAGCTGCAGTTAGACCAGTGGTTCTCAACTGTCCTAATGCAGAGACCCTTTAATACAGTTCATGACCCACAGGTTGAGAACCGCTGAGTTAGACTGTCCGTGAGCCCAGTGGCAGTGGAATTTCCTTATCACCACCTGCCTGATATGGCAGAGGTAGCCACTCCCCTGGCCAGTTTGCAGCTGGAGACTACCATTCCTCCTCTTCCTGTGATTTTATAATTAGGTACTCAGAAGTAGCTAGAGAGGTTTCTGTTTCCTCTAGTCAATAATAACATACAAACTAAAGGGAAAGAATTTCCAAATGAGAGAGCGGCAATAGAGTGAATGTTCCAGAAAGGCCAAGCAAATGAGAAATTTAAAATGTCCATTTGTAGCCGGGCGTTGTGGTGGGCGCCTGTAGTCCTGGCTACTCGGGAGACTGAGGCAAGAGAATCACCTAAGCCCAGGAGTTGGAGGTTGCTGTGAGCTGTGTGACACCACGGCACTCTCACTCTACCGAGGGTAATAAAGAGAGACTCTGTCTCTACAAAAAAAAAAAAAATTCCATTTGTCTCTACGGGGATCAATGGTTATTTTAGCAAAAGCCATTTCAGGTTGAAGTGGAAGCCTGATTAGAATGCATTGAGGAACAGATAGATACCTCAAGACAGAGATGTTCCTGTGCTATTGTTGGCGTTTGCCTGTGCTTTGGATTTGTACAGAGTGAGAGAAGACTACGGTGGACCTGACTGTTCCAAGTCTTTGTTTTAGCTCTCAAGGTTTCCTAGCCTCAGTCAAACCACTTACCTTCTCAGTCTGCACTGGGCAGCCTCCAGATTCACCGTGGCAAACTTAGCAGCGCTCCCATGGTTCAGTTCTGTGTGTTGCTCCAGGAGGGAACAATCAGGCAAGCTTGCCCTGAGATAGCCCGATTTCTTCTCTGTAGCTCCTAAGCCCTATTTTCCCTGTTTGTTATGCTGGATCTTTCTTTTTTTTTTTTTGAGACGGAGCCTCAAGCTGTCCCCCTGGGTAGAGTGCCATGGCATCACAGCTCACAGCAACCTCCAACTCCTGGGCTCAAGCAAGTCTCCTGCCTCTGCCTCCCAAGTAGCTGGGACCACAGGTGCCC
>CAUYQV010023647.1:0-62993 GCA_963574575.1 Galagoides demidoff | reverse complement strand
TTTTATATATTTTTAACTGGGTAAATGTATTTACATGCTCATAAAATTAAATTTTTAATAGTTTAAATCATGTTGTAGAATTATATTTAATTATGTGGCAGAAACCCTTATAACATATTGTTGTTGTTTTTTTTTTTTTTTTGAGACGGAGCCTCAAGCTATCCCCCTAGGTAGAGTGCCATGGCATCACAGCTCAGAGCAACTTCCAACTCCTGGGCTCAAGCGAGTCTCCTGCCTCCGCCTCCCAAGTAGCTGGGACCACAGGCACCTGCCACAACGCCCGGCCATTTTTTGGTTGCAGCCATCATTGTTGTTTGGCGGGTCCAGGCTGGGGATTCGAACCCGCCACCTTAGGTGTACATGGCTGGCGCCTTAGCCGATTGAGCCACAGGCGCCGAGCCATTATAACATATTGTTAAAGAGAAAAAGTAATTTATAAAATAGAATGAACAGTGTGTTGACCTTAACACAGTCACATCTCTGTGAGCCTCAGTTTTCTTATCTATAAAATGCCCAAAATGATACCTACTTCACCAGGTTGTGGTGAGAATAATTGAGACCAGAGTAGGTAAAATATATACCAACAAAACACACAACTGCTAAAGGTAGCTGCCTTGGTGATCCCATAAAAACAGTGTCAGTTTTACGTACTTGTTACACATGGTTATCTCCAGGTGGTGGGATACAGGTAGGTTTTATTTTCCCTCTCTGTGCTTTTCTAGATTTTAGAAAATTTGCTAGAAATCTAGCAAAAATCTAGATTTTTAGAAAATTTGCTTTTTCTAGATTTTGGAAAATTTGCTATGCAATAACTTCAAAAACTGGAAACCTTATTTTTAAAGTGACAGAAATTAGTATTTAAGTAACTTGAAAAGCCCTCCCAACCATTTTCCAAGGTAACCTGAGAAGGCAGATTAACAGTCAGAGTCATCGCCAAGCTGTGAGCTCAGGGGCAGTCACAGTTCCCATCTGACTGTACATCTAGGGGGTACCCACAGCTCAGGATGTGCACCCCTCAACGTAAGGACACTGCCTGGCTCAACGCCCCTCTGGGCCATAACTCAAGGCACACTTTCAAACCCCAGACAAAAAAAATGCAGTCACTGACCCTTACAGAGACCTGACGACGAACCAGGTGCATTAGTACTGTTCCTCCTCAGACGGGCCCTGCAAGGTCTCACCCCAAGACAGAGCAGGGGACTGAAGTAAACAGTATCCAACCAACTTACCCAACCACATGCTGATAAGAGGCACAGCGGGGATTTGAGCCCAGCTACCAAGCTCTAGAGCAGTGTTTTCGATGCACTGCTTTGGCAGTGCTCAGGCTGACAGGGCTTAGGCTTCATGATTAAGCAGAATTTGGTTTTGCTGGGGGAGGAGAGAGACAGAGATCTGTGATTAACCTTAAGTGCTACGGGATGCACTTTGCCTTGTAAGTGCCATCAGCTGGGAGTGTGAAAGCAGCTGGCATTTCAAGACTGGAATCCCAGTCTTGAAAGAGGGATTTCTGACAGAATTCCCTCTCGCAGTGTTACCAGATACTCATCCTGTCCATGATGACGTGCTCACTGCACTACAAAGAAGGCTGTGCTAACTTCAGATGCCTCTGACTGTGGAAACCTGTAACCCTAGGGAGGGGGATTGGAGGGACCATTTTTGAGGTATTTCTTACAGGGGTACAAGTGAAACTCTCTAAGAGTAGAATCAGAGTGTTTTAAAACTATAACTGAGAAAATGAAAAAAAAAAAAAAAAAGAACTTGAATGTTTTCTGCAGTCCCTTTGGTATCTGTGGATGGCCAGAGGCACATTCCACTGTCTCCGAGAATTGACCCTGTCCTGACCATTCCTTAAGGCTTCTGTTTACTAAAGATGGAGATGTACTGCTGTCTTTGGGAGAGAATATCCATGGTGTCGTTTTGGCGGTTCAAAAGTTTAATGCTTTTCTATTTTCTTTGTGTCAACCTCAGTTCAAGTCATGTACACTTGGTCCTCATTATTTCTGAATTCTGTATTTGTGAATTTGTGTACTTACTAAAATTTGTCATCCCAAAGGCAATATTTGACCAGGACCACGTGCTCCTGGTCATCCACAGACATACACAGAGCAGTGAAAGCTCTGAGCTGCCCAGGGTTACGTTCCTGGCTGAGTTGAATAAGGCCATGCTCTATCTTCTTGTTTCAGCTTTCATACTGTAAACACATGTTCTTTTTGTGGCTTGTTTCTATGCTTTTCACAGTTTTGTGCTTTGGTGACTTAGCAGTTTAAAAATGGCCTTCACGTATAGTGTAGAAGTGCCATCTAGTACCTTATAGAGTAAATCCATGAGCTATAGGGCTGTTGGCTGTGATTTCACTGTCAATGAATCCACAGAACAGCTTCAATATGTTTTCGTAAAGAGAAACATATAAAAACAAGGTTGTATCTCAGTCAATGGAAATGTTGTTACCATTGTTGTTACCTGAGGCTTTCAGGAACCTAAACTTGTATTTCTGTTAGGAGCAATGGTTCAGTATTTGCTAATTCAGTGTTTGCAATGACTTTATATAACACAATTACTGTAAATAATAAGAATCAACAGTAATTGCTTAATAAGTCTTAGCTGTAATGATAAAGGTAATTATTACAAGCCTAAAATTCCAGGGTAGAATGTGTGTACATCATGTTCTGTGCCAACAACATGCTACAAGGGAAGAGATGGGAGGATTCCCCTTCAGCCTGGAACTTCTCTAATAATCCAGTTAGAAATGCATGATTTTCTAGGCCATTTCACTTGGATCGAAGCTTGTTTTTTTTTCACACCTCTAGTGCTTTCCAAAAAAAAGCCTGTTTAATTAAAGAAAAAATGGCCTCACTCTTGTGTGTAGTCTGAATACCCATGGAGGGGAGCCACCCCCTCTTCCAGGCAAGAGTGGGTTGTTGAAGTTTACATTAACTCTTGACATTGCAATAAATTTCTGAACCTGCAGCAGCCTGCATGAGATATTTAAGACTGTTTTCATTTCCAATACTAATCAATCTTGGAAGAATGTGCTGTTATTTTTAGTTACATACAAACCTTTAGATGAATATAAAATGGCTTATTGATAGCTTATGCACAGATAAATGTATTGACACTTTTATCAGATTCTGTTGTCCATTGATTTGGCCATCGTGCTGCTAAGGATTCAGAGCATAATGGAGATGACATTTTTATTTCCCAGCAGTTTCACTTGGGGATGGACGGAACATGGGGAAGCCTGAGATTTGTCTCTGGGACAGGAGTAATACCAGACTTTCATCAGCTGAGCCCCTATCCTTAAGGAATGGCTTCCACTCTATTTCACATCCGTTTGGAAGACCCCTCAGCCCCAGTTACTCACGTCACTAACACAGCTGCACAGGGCTACAAAAATCTTGACTGTGTAATACTTTTAGCTATAGTGGTTTTTTTTTCTTTTGTTGTTGTTGTTGTTATTTTTGAGAGGGTCCTCAGCAGGCCCTCTATGAAGCTTTCAAAATGTACTAATAACATTTGGCATTTAATACACAGATACCAATAAGGCTGTTTTCTCTGCAACCCATCTCTCGTCTGATTGTGAGTTGTGAGTGTCAAGACAAAATAGCAGTAAGAAATCAGTGAAATGTGAAGGTTTCCTCAGGCCCCTCCTAAGAGCCTAGCCAGATGCACATTTCTTATTCCTTTTGGTAAATAGATTCAGATTTGGTATGATCCAACGAACTAAAACATATCCCCTGCTCGGAGCTCGTCTCTGCCTGCTAATTGCATGACGCTTAACAGATCCTCCACACACAGCACCAAATAAGGCCTGGCTGGAAATCAAAACCTCCTTGCCAAGCACTTTGGATTTTCCAAAGGAACTGTAATGTTCCTGGAGATGTTTATTCATGGAAATGGGGAAGTTTGTGGCCTAGGGTGAAGTCCCACAGATTGATAGCCTGTTACCAGTGTTTATTATTTTTGACTGCAGGTTTTGGAAGCTTCCCTCCTTCCTATCCTCCCTAAAAGGAACTTTCTCCATCACTTGAGACCGAATATGGGGGTGGGGTTCGATACCTCATGGAAGAATCTAAAATAGATGCGTAGAATGTTAATAAGCCCAGGATTTTGCCCTCCATTCTGTGTTGCTCTGCCCCAAAATACAAAACCTAATTAGTGCATCCAGAGAAGCGTTAAATGGATTTCATGCTGTTTAATAAATGCTTTACGTGCTTTGGAGCCACTGCAAAATGTGTGGTTGGGTGAGGGTGGGGATCGGGAGAGGAAATGGTTGCTGTTAACGCTTCCCACCAATGCCAAGCACTTTAGGGTAAGCGTCAGAGATGTGTTTTTCTACCTCAGGGCACTTCTTTTCACCCAAGTTTTTCTCTGTGTGGTTATCCTTCCATTTTTCTGGGATTTTTTTCTCACAGGCATTGTCTCCAAAGGCTTAACTCACAATTGCCTACACTTTGAACAATTAGACATTGCAAGGATGGATGTGTGATGAGCCCAGAATGGGATGCAGGCATGAGGCAGTGTGGCCTTTGCTTCTGGAGCGCTATGCCCCTTTGAGGGGTAGACAGAACCCATAGTGTCTGATTTGCAGAGTAGAACCTCCATCTGACATTCAGAGCCCCCCATAATTTGTCCCTTATTTAGTGCTTGGTCTCTTTCTTAGAAGCTGGTCTTTTTTGTCTTCTGCATTACCAATTATCAGATTTTGCTATGCGGTAGAATTGCCAGCAGAGTCTTCCAAAAGCCCCAGTGTTTGAAGCTGCACCTTCTATCAGTGCTTTGAGAACTCAAGAATATCCCAGAATCACCCAGAGGACGTGTGAAAACACAGATGGTTGGGCTCCATACCCCAGGTTTCTGAGTCACTGGGTCCAGGGCTAAAGAATCTCTTATTCCTAAAACTTACTGCTAATGCTACTTGTCTAAAATCAAACTTGAGGAAGATTGCCTTTTGTCAATAAAGTCAGAATCTCTGTATGGCTCTGGCTTCTGTATTTTTGTAAATTCCGGTGATGATGGCAGTGTGTAGCCAAGACTGAAATCTATGTTCTGTGCATTCCTTGATAATTGACCTACGTGGTAGAGGAAGAGTATCATCCATTGTGAATTCTTCTATTTTCAGTGATTTGGCTCTTTTCGTTCAACTAGATGGTCAAATTCTTAACAGCAGGAACTGTCTATCTTCAGCTTTTCTTGATTCTCCCCAGGGGCCCATCCCAGGGTGGACACATAGAAGTATAATTTTCATGGTATTAACTGAGCAAACTTGGCAGGGTGGGTGGGAAGAGTTGTAGATTACATGGGCACTCTTGGTTTCCCCATTCTCCAAAAGGCCTAAAGGAAGATTTCCCTCTATTTGTGGACTCTTAGATGCATTGCAGAGCCACGTCCTCTCTTCTTTTTCCTTCCCATAGAGCGGGGCATATTTTTTATGTTACTTTTAAATAAAGCAACTGCAAAGAGAACTATATTCAGTTGTAACTTCTATATTCCCATCCTGGTTCTGATGTTTCCATGTATATGATTTGGGGACGTTGCTTAATATTTTCAACCCTCTATTTATTCAGTAATAAAGTCAGGATAGGAACTTCTTCATAGATTTCCAGAAATTGGGTTGTGCTTAAAGTGGTTCTAAGAACAATACAACACACAAAAGGCACAGTAAGCAAATATATATTTTCCTGGAAAGATAGTCAAGGAACTCCTAGTCTGTGCAGAACATTAAGGGGAGATAAATACTCATTTGCCCTTCATCCCATCCTCTCGATGCGTGTTCTGGAAGCATCTAGGTCTGTCATCAGAAATCAAAGCTCTGCCCAATGGAAACCCTCTGGTGACTCCATAATTAAGATGGAGACAAGCCTTTGCCGAACTTCACTGCAGGTGAGCTCTTCTGAAATGTCAATCCTAAATTCATGGTGCTTATTAGTTAGGAAGTAGGCTCTGAGCTCTGAAATTCTGATAGCAACCTGTTGGTGTCTTCACTACATTGCTTCCAGAATGATTCACATGAAATAAAGAGGTCTACCATCATGCTTTACAGTTTTCAGCAAACGTTTTTCCCCATAGGCAGAGTGCCTTAACTCTAGACTCTAGAGTCTAGAGGTGTAAATGTGCTTTGAGCATGCTCAGAGATTGTGTAGCTATGAAATAAAGCTCCTGATAGAGTGATAAGGACAGGAGGGGAAGACAGCGAAAAGGGAGAGCCAGGAATTCTCACCAGACCCTTATGGGAGACTCTGTTCTCTGAGAAGTGTTGGCTGATAAGAACTTTCCTTGCTGCCCACCGAGTGCTGAACCCCGAATCCCCTCATTTCTTGTCAAGAAATCAGACTCCCAGACAATACCCTAGACCTCCTAAATCACAATCTGCATTTTTTTTTTCGAGAGCCCCAGGTGATTTATACGTACTTTAGAGTTTGCAAAGGAAAAAGAGTCTCTTAGAACCAGGCTGGGCATTAGGAGACTTACTTGGTATTATTTTTGTTCCCTCTGTACCTCAGTTTCTCCATATGAACAAAACTGAATAGAATTAGTCTTTTTCCTTCAGTTGATAGGACTTGGTATAAAAAGATCCCAGTAGATAAGGTCTGTAAGTATAACTGCCAGAAGATCCATCCACTTCCTCCTTACCCACCTCCTCTTTGGCATTTCACCTCAAGCTGCTTTGGAGGTTTGCAGATGCAGTTAGATGTCCCAATCATATCAATTCTGGTTATGAGACATCAAGATTCTCCAGCAGACACACAGTTCTCCTGGCATCCTGCACCATCTCTGCTAAGCTGAGTGGAATGGAGATCCTCCCCTGCCTGGACTTGCCTTTAAGGCAAGCCAGAATGCAGGAGTGCATGTGAAGAGAGGCCCTGTCTTTGGGCCCTTAGGAAGCACTTTGGCCAGACAACAACCCTCTCCAGTTACTCCATGCATCCTGCCCTGGACCACTGGGAAAGCACACAAGGAGCCGTGGGGGTTGTTGAGCTCAGCGAGTGCTCCCTGTAGTGCATAATTAACGAAAACACCTGTGTGGCTGCTAAATCACTTCCCACTGTTCCCCTGTGCAAATGCTGTGCTCAATAGCCTTACAAGTGCCTCATTCCTCCACCCAACCGCGGCAGCACACAGAGCTGAAATGCATAAAGCTGGCAAGTTATTAGTTCAGGACCCCTTAAAGGATCTCATAAGATTGATTTGTGCTAGCACACTAGGCCCCATGGTTAGTCAGCCTAGCCCGGCTGTAGTTTGCTTGACTGGAGCCTCGGGAAGGCTCAGGAATGGGCCATGGCCGCCTCTCTCCAAACTGCCCTGCACTGATCAACACTTTCTGTATCCAAGGCAGGCCCATGGAAGAGCTTTAGAGCTGCCAGAGTCACAAAACCTTAAAACCATAACCTAGATACTGTAATTGAATGCCAGGTGCTGCCCCAGGGGAAAAACCAACAATGGTGAATTGAGTTGCAAGTGGGACTTATGGATTTTTGTTGGATTTTTGTTGGAAATGCAGGAAAGGGAAACAACAATAAATCAAAAAGCAAGGCTATCATTCTAAAAAGGCCTCTTCCTGCTGCTGAAGTTTATGGGGTGCTTGGGTTACCACCAGGATCTTGTAGGGCCCTACCTGCCCAAAGCAAGAAGATAGACCTTCCCCCCACAACAGTAGGTGAATTGGTTAACAGGATTCAGTGTGATGACAGGCAAGTTTGGTGGTCTACTTCTTCCAGGGCAAAGCACTGTGGTTTTCACTGCAAGCTTAGAGTATGTGAGCAAAAGAGGGAATAAGCCTAAGACACCCAGGGAAAAGGATTGCTAGATGTTAGGTAGTAGGGAGAGGGGAGAGTTTCAAAGGAACAGAACTACATCCTGAGGAGAAAAGACAGCTGCAGATCCACCCCACTCTCTGCTGCATCACTGCTCAGTCTGTGCAGTAACTGAAATTACCTTGTCTGTATGTCAGTCCACTTCTTTGTTATCTATCACTCCATATACAACATGAGCTCTGCAAGAGCTAGACTCTGGGCTAACTTGTTCACAGCCAAATCTTCAGAATTAGTCCAGTTCCTGGCATGTAGTTGGTGTGCAATAAACAAAGTGAATCTTTAGTATGTGGGAACTGATATCCTGAGTATTTCAGTTTTGGTAACTTCCAGAGCTGGCATAGATGGTCTTTAAAATTTGTGAATGGTAAGTAGGAGAGTGGCTTTCCTTTATGGGGAAGAATGCATATATAAGTATGTAAGGCCATATTTTGCCTCCCCAAAGAAGCTGTGTACATCCATTTTTTCCTCTCTCAGTCTTAGAAAAGGCACCTGGGGTGTTCTGTTGTACAGTCCTTAATAGACATGTATTAAGAACAGGGTGCCTTCACTCTACTAAGGAGAAGATAAATATAAGACGAATATGAGCCTTTCCTGCTCATGGGAGTCCATGGTACACTGGAAGTAACAGGCACACCAGCAGACAATGAGTTCATTTGTGCATGAAGGCTGTGATGAAGATAAAAGATGTATAAGGTGCACATGTGGAAACACTGTGGATTTGGGAAGAAAAGGGAGGAAAGATATGAATAGCTTCCTGAAGAAATTATGTCTATTCTGAGTCTCTAAGGAGGAATAGGAATTGGCTCCAGGTTATGATGTAGGAAAGCATATTCCAGGAAGGGAGATGAATATTATGATGCTATAGAGGCCAGAGAAACTGGCATGTTGGGAATTGCAAGTGTAAGGTGTGAGTGGACAATTGGTGAGAGATTAGAATGGCTTGATGCCCAGGCACCACGCCCATAACAAAGGACTTATGAGGTAGAGGCGGCTTATTAGATGAGAGAATGCCAAAGGGAATTGGTTGAAGTCTAGTACAGATGCACCCATTAGACAATTTAATTAAGGTCCATTCATTCATTCTTACGAATGTGTTACTGCACCAGCTGCTAATTCTTGCTCTTCAAGCTCATTGGTTGGCCACTCCATTGCTTCCCCCTTTGAACAAAAATGAAGAGCCAGATGAATAAGGTAAACTTAAATTTTTCTATGATTTCTTTTGAGCAATCCCATCTGAAATATTTATTGAGTTAGAAATAAGGCTTCCAAATGATCCGTGGGTTTCTATTATTAAAGTTTCTCTCCTCTTTCCCTGATCATTGTAGGTAATACAAGTGAATATTATCAATGTTTACATGATCATTTCCTGATGTGGATGTGTGAACACACAGGAGAAATAGACAATGCTGCACAGGCCTCGTATAGAACTGTATCTCAAGGTCAAATATGAGAGGATGGATGGGAGATAGATCTATACACAAGAACTCTTGATAGCTCTATGGTCAGTACTAGAATGTTCTCACTATCAGACCACTAATTGATAAATGTATCTTGCACAAAATATATATTATCTGGTATCACCATTTGTTAGAAAGATGCATAAGAAAAGACATAAAGTCTGTGGCATCTTGGTGACCTTGAGCTAAGAGTCCCAGAACACAAACAACATTTTCAAATAATCTTTTCATGATCTCTTTTTTTGATTTTTGAATGTAGTTGGTAATTTGAATCCAGTGTAATTTCTGCTTCCTAGGTAATGGGAAAAGTCTCCATGTCCATTGTTCTTCTGCGATCTGAAGTGTTCAAGTGGCCATCTCCTTTGATATAACTCCTATGATACTAAGGGGTCACTAGTAATATCTGTAGCTTTGAGCATATGAACTCCAAGAAATAAAAGGTTGATTAAGTGCTATAATAGAAGCTTTCTGGTTCTGTTTGTTGGGAGCTGAAAATTTGGGGCCTGTGTGTGTCATTTCCTTTCTATAAATACTCCAGCATCTCTAGGAGCAGCCTCCTGCTCTATTGCCCCTGTAAGCCTTGGTTATTGCCTTGACAACTCAGGGCCAGAGCCATTTGTTCCCCTGGGACACTTGGTGCAGCAGGCACAGTGAACCACAACAATAAATTTGATTAATCTTGATACAACTGCCTATGATAGAGGCAACTCAAGGACATGTACAAAGCAACCCTGGAAATCTATCTTTGAAGATCTATTTCTCAGGACCACTTCTGGGCACTAGCATATGAGTTCTTTTGACAGAGAATTGGTTAAGCAGGTTATTAATTTTCTAGGCCTTCCATAACACATACCACAGATTGGGTGTATACACAACTGACATTTATTTTCTGACAGTTCTGGAGGCTAGAAGACCAAGGTCAAGGTGTTGGTGGGGTTGGTTTCTTCTGCGAAGAAGGAAGGAAGGAAGGATCTGTTGGAGGAGTCTCTCCTTGGCTTGTAGGTGGCCGTCTTCTCCTCCCTCTGTCATCACATGTTCTCTCTGTCCATGTCCCAATCTCCTTTCTTTAAAAATAAGGACACCATTCACATGGAGGTAGGGTCCACCCAAATGACCTCTTTTAACTTAATTACCTCTATAGACCCTGTGTCTAATTAATATTCACTTTCTCAGATACGAAGGGTTACAGCTTTAACCTTTGAATTTTGGAGGGTCACAGTTCAGCCCTTAACAAACAGATCTAGAGGACTGTAAAGGCCAGGAGAGAACACTGAAATAGCAAAGATAATGACTATAATGAGTAGCTAGCCCACTCTTAGGACTAGAGGAAGAAAAAGAAGAGGCTGGAATTATAAAAACGTAGGAGTTTAAAGAGGTGTTTTATAGGACAGGAGCCCGGACAGGGGAGGGCTAGGGTGCTGGTGACTGGTACTGTATCTGTTAGGGACATGCAAAGACACTGATTCTGGGACCATGTCCTTTCTCTGTCCTTCAGTTTTCAGGCCTCATTTTAGTGCCCCTTCTAGGCAAGACCTTTGTCTGCTGGCAAAGGAGAAAATTAATCTGCAACCCACAGCCCCAACATTATGGGGCGTGGCATTGAAGGATGAATCGGAGCTAAGAGACAATAACTTAATAACCAGTATGAATTTCTTCACCTTCTTTTAAAAAGTCACCTGCTGTGTCACTTTGCTTTCACTATTAGCAGCATATCATGAAAATGTCCCTGGTGTCTGTCCTCTTCTAGAAAATGAATGCTAATGGCTGCACAGTCTACATCCTAAGCATGTATTGTCATGGACTCAACCAACTCCCTCTTCTTAGCGATTCCATGATTTAAAATTTTGTTACTCTTATCAACAGGACTGCAACCTGCTAAGTCTAAGCACACATCTTTAAGTAATCCCTTAGGATTGATTTTAGAAGTGGAATTACCAAATCAAAAACTATGAGGATTTTAAAGGCTAAAAACTTACTTTTTTTAAGCTACAGAAAACATGATTATATGTGGTTTCTTCTGTTCTGTAATACAACAGGGTGAAGTTATAACATCCTAGAACATCAGTTGATAGAAGGGTTTACATACGTTCCACTGAATGTGAGTAATAGGAATGGGAATATAATTATTTCAGAGTGAAACTAAACCTTCCCTTTGAGAAAGCATTTAAAGGTGAGGGGATTATTAACAGTAGCATCTGCCTCAGCTGGTGGAGACACTTAGCTGTTACTGATTTTAATCCAATTGCATTCTCAGCAGAACTAATTTTGTAAAGCATTTCTCTAAATAATCCAATTTTGCCTGGTGCTTATGGTTGGACAAAGGAGCAGGCAGGATTTGTATCAGTATTTATGGAGTGTAGCCTTGTAGGAATTACTCCAGCCAGAGGACATTGCTATAAATCTATAATGACGGTTGTGTTTTTGATTCCATCTTTAGTTTCTGAATTTCAGCCTTCGTAATTAAAAATCCATATCATAAAATATTGGCCTGTGACAATTTTATTTTTCCCTGGGGATGCTGTGATTTTCTGAAGTATGCCTTCTCAGTCCTCTGTGGAGGATAAAGAAAGGTCTGGAGGGGTCAGGGCTGGGTGTTTGCAGCCCATCTTTGTGACAGAAATTTGGCAGGCCATTTTGGGTGCTACCTTTGGAAAACCTGAGTCCAAGCCTTTGCTGACTCCCTGAGGACAATTCTGAGAAAGTCACTACCCCTTGTGTTGGTTTCTGGTGCTGGGTATATACTTGGTTTTATAAGACTAAATAAATTGATAAATTCAGCTGATTCAGAGCGTTTACATAATCTTTCCAATGTCAACAGTCATTTAAATTATCCTAACTTTATACTGAATCTCCCAAATCCAATTACCAGCTAATAATAATTGTCAGTTTTACTTTAAACCTTTAATGATAGGTCACAAGGGAAGTGTAGCAGCAGGATTAAATCGCTGTAGACTGTAGCTATGCCCAGCCTTAAATTACTCGCCTCTTATCTCTGGCTAACAGAGCCACTATATGTTTTGTCACCATTTTTGCTAAATAGAATAAATGTCACCAAAATTAATTTCATCTCCCTTAAATTAGCTTCTTAGTGTGATTTCTCACTTCAGTCAAAATTTATTTCTTCTGGAATTTAATTTCCTTCTTCATCTCTTTTATTTGAGAGAGCAAGACTGTTCTTGGAGGAAATGTCTTTTAATCACTGGCTGGAGAGTTTTGAGGCTTTCTTTTCATTAATAATTGCTGACCCCTTTAGGGAGAGCGTTGGGGGATATTTCTGTTTTATTTAAGCTATTGTATGCTTTTTAAACAAAGTAGACTAAGCTCTCTCCAAATAGTCTTAGAGAAAGCTATGAACCTTGCATAGACCAGGAAAGATAAAGTTACCACAAAGAAAACATTTTTTTTCACATGAGGGATGATTCAATAGGGAGTTTGTAATTAGGCAGTTTAGTTGCTTTTACTACTTTTTAATCATTTTCAGGTATACACCTCTGACAATAGCTATTCGTTAAGTAAGGCATGTGTTTGGAAAAACTGCAGGGATTTTAAAATTAAACTTCTTCTCATAGAACACATGAAAAACACCAGGGTCTCCTAACTCTGAAATATATCCTAGAGACAGGATGAGAGCACCTGTAACAAATTCCCTATGCTCATCAACAGAATTCCCAAGACATCAAAACAGAGAGAGAGAGAGAGACTGTGAGGAGTTCTGTGACTTGCTCCCCAGTGAAATAAGCAAAACTGGTGAAGATTATGAAAAAAAATCCAACGATTTTAGATCTCTGGATATTGTCTAAGGGGAATATAGAAAATAAAGAAACATTTATTTAAGAAAAATCCACTAAAACTCAAAACAATGAGATTCTATGGTACTTGAACCATGACCTGTTTTCTTCCTCTCCTCCTCAGCTTAGTTTAAAGGAAGCTCCACTCTAGACAGATGTGGCCAAAAAGATGATGCTCCTTTTTCCTTAAGCTCTCAATCAAGGATACAGTATTTTACCCAGAAGATCAGGTTACCAGCATTTCTTATTCTCTCCAACTCCAAGTTGCAGAGATTAATTTCCTGGTGAGCTCAGCTAAGAGGAAGAGGCTCCTTTTCTCTACCCAACAACTTACAGGGTGGCAAGTCTACCACAGGTGAAGCAAGGTGAGGATACTTGGGCCCTAGTTACTCTTGCTCTATTTTGATTTTAGGGCAGAGGCTCCAAATTGGAAGAGGCAAGCTGAGAAAACTGTAGGCTATCTCCTCCAGTATAGTGTCTGGAGAAGTGAGTAGTTCAGAGGTTTCCCAAAAAGAGAGGAAGTCTATAAGTGCAGAGAGCTCTGATGCTCTCTTTAAAGAAATAGCCTTTGAAACAGACTGTGGGAAGGTTCATGACTAAGGGGAGTTTCTTAAACAATGGAAACTTTGATGGTAAGCAATTAAAAGGATGCTAATAACCCAGTGAGAGCCAAAAGCTAACACCATAGGCCAGCAAGTTTACCAGAGAGAACCACAGGAAGAGATAGCCAAAAATTCTCCTGGCTTTACAAAAAAACTCAAGGACTAGCCTCAAAAACTATCCCATGAGCATGTATAATTCAGTAGCATTTATAACATTCATAATATTGTATAACAATCATGACTATTTCTAAATGTTGTCATAATCTGAAAAAGAAATCTGAATCATTAATGAAATAAATTCCTATTCCCTCTCTAGCCATGATAAGGAATTAATAACTGACTTAGATAAAGGAAGTCCAGAAGCTAATATAATGATGTTTTCAAAGTGCTGGAAGAAAGTAACTGTCAAGCAAGAATATTGTATCCAGCAAAACTATCTTTCACAAAAGAAGGTGAAATAAAGACATTCTTAGGTAAAGAAAAACTGAGAAGTTTTATTGTTACCAGACTTTTCTTTATAAGAAATATTAAGGGAAATTTTTCAGGCTGAAATCAAAGGATCCCAGACATTAATTCAAAACAACGTGAACAAAGAGCATCAGCAGAGGTAATTATATAATAAAAAATGTGAATATATATTTCTTTTCCTTTCTTCTCTTAAATAATTTTAAAAACAATTATATGGAAGCAAGAGTGATTAGGAAATATAATCTAGGATAGAGTGTGTGTTGGGTCATAAAATGAGCTTCAATAAATAAATTTAACTATATTGAAACCATTCAGAGAGTATGTTCTCTAGTGATAAGAGAGTGAAAGTAAAAATTAATAAAAATTTGGGAAATTCCCAATATGTAGAAAATAACACATTGCTGAATTACCAATTGGTCAAAAAAGAAACAGCAAAGATAATTTGAAAGTACATTGAGATGAGTGAAAAAGAAGACATGTAACATACCAAACTTACAGGGTGCTACAAAAATAAATAGAGGGAAAATTATAGTTGTAAATGTCTACATGAAAAAGGAAAAAAGTCTCAATTCAGTAACTTTAATTTCTACCTAAGACATAAGAGAAATAAGAGCAAACTAAATTCAAAGCAAGCAGATGTGAAAAAATAATGAAGAGTGGAAATTAACAAAATAAGGAATAAGAATGTTTCTTCTTGGCTCAGTACCTGTGGCTCAAGTGGCTAAGGCACCAGTCAAATACACCTAAGGTGGCAGGTTCAAATCCAGCCTGGGCCCACCAAAACAACAATGACAGCTGCAACCAAAAAAATAGCCAGACATTGTGGCAGGCGCCTGTGGTCCCAGCTACTTGGGAAGCTGAGGCAGGAGACTCGCTTGAGCCCAGGAGTTAGAGGTTCCTATGGGCTGTGATACCACGGCACTCTACCCAGGGGGATAGCTTCTGTCTCAAAAAAAAAAAAAAAGTTCCTTCTTTAACAAAAATCAATAAAATTGACCATTAACTAGATTGACTCAAATGAATAAAATCATTTTATATCAACTTTACAAAAATAAAGGATTATAAAGGAATATATGATCAACTTTATGCCAGAAAATTATAGGCATGCCTGTGCAATCCCACTGGCCCCATCCTGGGACCCATACTTGCTTTAATTCTCTGCTATTGCCATCTGGAAATTCTTTATAAGTTTTTGAACAAGCAGTCCTGCATTTTCATTTTTCACTGAGTCTCATAAAGTATATAACTAATTCTGATCCCACAGATAGTGGGAAGGGGCTGAGGATCCTTTAATGCCCTGCAGCACACAGGGCAGCCCTACACAGTGAATAATCGCCCTGTCCAACATGCCCTGATGAGAAACACTGATTGCTAAGTAATGGTTGAACTCTGAAGGGCTGCAATTTTTAACTAGTCTACCAGAACCTAATCTGAAATTTTTAAAACTAATGTGTGTTCTTCAGGAAAGTTGTTTTGATTTATTTCATGTACTTAAAAGGAGAGTGTGGAGGGTCCAAGGCAGTTGGACGTTTTTGTCTCTCATTTTGTTTCCTGAGACTGATGATATACCCTATAGTAATACTGTATGCCTTGCACCTCTTCAAGTCCATTAACTGGCCTTTTGAACCTTTAGACGATTATAGCCTTAACTTATTTTATCTCTGGTTAGTAGAAGATTTGTTAAGAAAATGCCAACTCAATAGGCTCCTGGACAAGAGCAATTATGATTCCTCAAGAATATCTGATGAATAATAATGTTCTAAGCTAAGCACTTATGTTGTTTATTTAATTTTCCCATTGATCTTTTAGGTTGATCATGATTATCCCAATTTTTACAGGGGGAAGCTGAATCTTAGAGGTGTGAGAGAGAAAAAAATTAGAAAGAAATGTATTTTCTTTCTTGACTTCTCAGCTATTCAGTGAACCCTGAAATCCATAGATAAACTTCTCTTGTTGATTGGCCATTCTCCAAATATAATAGGTCTAACAAGAATAACTGGTGTTGGAATCCACTGATAGATGTTGCTGTTATACACTTATACTATTATAAAACCCTAAGATTATGAAAGTTTCATGTTGTACCAGGATCTAATATATGTCTAGACTGAGACTATAATACTCCACATGAGATGAAAGTACTGAATTAGGAAACCAAAGGTTTAATCATTTCTAATGTCGTAGAATGTCAGATCTGGAAGCAATTTTTAAAGCACTCCTGTACCAAGCCATACATTTTTATAGATATTGAAACTGAGATTGAGCTAAGTTTCTTTTCTCATATGTGTTCACACAATCAATGTATGACATTAGTGACAAAGTCAGGAATATAATCTGTAGGTTAAAGTGAATTCCTGGTTTATTAGTATCTCCAAACATTACCCTGTCTCTCTTCCATCAGACATACATTTAAGCTATGTATATAGATTAAAAACAAACAAACAAACAAAATAGCCCAGTTGATAGTTTCACAGATTTCTTCCTTAATTGAAATAACTTGTATGGAGTTTAGTTTGTGGATATCCTGGGTGAATTATAGGTGTTCGAAGCTTCTTTAACAACATAGAGTTATCCTCTTTGAAGAGAACTTTAGCTTACATTATAGGTTCCACTCTTTGTAAAATACAGTGAAAAATAATTTCTCAGTTCAAAGAAGAGGCTACAGACAGTTATATGTGTTGAAGAAGTTAAGTTCTGTCACTGGGGAGGTTACCCAATGGTATGAATAATGGGGATGAAAGAGAAGGACTTAAGAGAGGTTAGAGGAGATATATTTTTATTTATAATTCTGGAGCAATGTAGGAATGAGAAGCATTTGTTTGTAGCTTATTGCCCTTTACTTTTGCAATACATCAAGATTTAAAAGTAGGTGACTTTAGAAATTAATATGGCTATGAGGACTTTTTGCTCTCTTCATTCTTTCTTTAATTCTACCAAGTGACATTAAAACCAGAGGGTCAAAACTTCTAGATGAATCTTTGTTCAATGATGTGCTCAAACCAAAACTCTTCAAGATACATCTCTGACCCTATGTTTGATTCAAAGACCATATTTTTCATTTGGTCAGCCTCAGGAACTCCTTCTCCAGCTTTGGCAAAAGCCTCGAAAAGACCTTTTCTAGGCCGGGATCCTCTGATGAATGAAGTAGGCATATTTTTGACAAAAATGAAGGCTGAATTTTAAAAGATCTTCTTTTTTTTAATTATTTTTTTTTTATTTCTTATAGCATAACGTTGTGCATTAATGCAATCATGGGGTACAGTGTGCTATTTTCATGTACATTTTGAAATACTCTCATCAAACTGGTCAAGATGACCTTCGTGTCGTTTACTTAGTTATTGAGTTAAAACGTTCATACTCTGCTTTTAGAAAGATTCACTTGTACCCTTGTAAGATAAGCCATAGAGGTGACCCCACCAATCTCCCTCCCTTTCCCAGTCTACCCCCCTCACCTCGCCCTCCTACCCCCTTCCCATATTCTAAGGCTATAATTAGGTTATGACATTCCTATAAAAGCTATGAATTAGTTTCAAAATAGGGCTGTGTACATTGGATACTTTTTCTTCCATTCTTGAGATACTTTGCTAAGAAGAACACTTTCCAATTCCATCCATATAAACATGAAGGAGGTAAAGTCTCCATCCTTCTTTAGGGCTGCATAGTATTACATTGTGTGCATGTACCACAATTTATTGATCCATTCATGGGTCGATGGGCATTTGGTTTTCTTCCATGACCTAGCAATTATGAATTGGGCTGAAATAAATATTCTGATACAAATATCTTTGTTATAACTCGATTTTTGGTCTTCTGGATATATACCTAATAAAGGAATTGCAGGATCAAATGGCAGATATATTTTTAGTTCTCTCAGTGTTCTCCAGATGTCTTTCCAAAAAGAACAAATTAATTTGCATTCCCACCAGCAGTGTAGAAGTGTTCCCTTTTCTCCACATCTATACCAACATCTCTGGTTTTAAGACTTTGTGATAAGGGCTAATCTCACTGGGGTTAGGTGGTACCTCAAAGTAGTTTTGATTTGCATTTCTCTGATGACTAAGGATGGAGAGCATTTTTTCATATATCTGTAGGCCATGCACCTCTCTCCTTCAGAGAAATTTCTATTCAAGTCCCTTGCCAACCCTGAGATGGGATCACTTGTTTTTTTCTTGCTAATACGTTTGAGTTCTCTGTGAATTCTGGTTATTAAACCTTTGTCGGAGACATAACCAGCAAATATCTTCTCTTATTCTGAGGGCTGTCTACCCGCTCTATTTACTGTGTTCTTGGCTGTGCAGAAACTTTTTAGTTTGATCAGGTCCCAAAAGTGTATTTTTGACATTGCTTCAATTGCCCAAGGGGTCCTCCTCATAAAATTTTCGCCCAAGCCGATTTCTTCAAGTGTTTTCCCTATACTTTCTTCTAGTATTTTCATAGTTTCATGTCTTAAGTTTAAATCTTTAATCCAATGAGAGTTTTTCTTAGTTAATGGTGAAAGGTGTGGGTCTAGTTTCAGTCTTCTACATGTCACCATCCAGTTAGTCCAGCACCATAAAAGATCTTAAGAAAGCTATAAATGTCTTGTTGCTTTGGGGCTGCAAACTGTAAGCCAAACTTTATGCTCTCTCAACTAGGAAATTTTCCTCCTCCTAGTCTTGCAAAGTGTCACAAGGATCACCAAATATGTCTATCCGCATTGAAAAAAAGGCAAATTATAGGAAATGGTCTTACTAATTGGCAAGATCTCAGGTATAGGTATAGCTCTTCCTTTTTATCCCCAACTTTCTTTGTGCAATAGGGATACAGATGAATGTTTTTCTTTCTGAATTCAACTGAATTTTCTGTAGGGTCAAGTCAACTCTTAAGACCTTGAGTCCCAGTTCTTAGGCATTTTTCAGTAATGAGCCCTTCTGTATACTGGATTTCTCTAATATTCCCTAAGGAGTTGATCACCAGCCATCCTCATTTCTTATTCTATACATATTCCCTGGGTAATGCATCCATTTATTTTGAGCCTAAACGTCACCTCTATATGTCATTAACACACGAGCGTATATCTCATGACTACTATGTATTTCTTGACATAAAAAAACTGTATTTACAACTAACCATTAGATATTTCCACCTGGATTTCTTTCAGAAACCTCCAAGTTACACAGAAATCATTGGGCCTCATTGGGTCACCACCACCCCTGTCTACTTCTTCCTTCCATTTTTCTCTTATTATATTTTCTCTCTTGGTTTATAATAATCTTACTAAGTTTGGGCATGTGAAAGACCTTAAATAAATCTTCAGCTCTTCCCAAGAGCCACACTTCTAATAAATCATCAAATGGGATTTCGGGGGGAGAACTTTTATTGAAGTATTAACATATATTTACAAATGTACACAAAGTATACATGTACAGTGCACCAAATATTCACAAAGTGAACAGATCTATAACCACTAACCAAAGTGTTAGTAGCATTCTGAAATTCCTTTAGCCCCCAATCACCATTACCCCTGCTCACCCAAGGTACTTCTTATTTAGTATTTAACACAGTAGAATAGTTAGCCTGTTTTTGAACTTTGTATGTTGGATTCAACTTCTGTGTTGGATTATGAATTGCAGTTTTCCCCTCTCCCACACTGTAGCTTGCATTTTATTCCCTTAATGGTGTATGTTAATGAAAAAAAAAAAAGTTTCTTACATAATAGGTTGACTATCACTGAATTTTTTCAGACTTGTTTGTTTCACAAAGTCTTCATTTCTTCTTCACTAATGGAAGGATAATTTTAGTGAATTTAGAAATCTATTGAAACATTTAGTTCCACTATCTTTCTTTTTGTTTGCATAGTTTTTATTGAGATATCTTCTGTGATTCCTATTCATAGTATACTATATGAACTTTTTATGTCTACATGGATTAAAAATTTGGGAGCTACTGTAGATGTCAGGATGGGATATATAGTAGGAAAAAACAAAACAAAACAAATAAACAAAAAAACAGGGAACTCACCACTGCATCTTTGAGTACTGAGATTCTTATCCATTTTTTCAAGCTGTGATCCTCTTTCATAATCTTCTGATAGATGCTTATTACAGTTCTATTCTAGAATTTTTAGTTATAGGTATGGTGGACATAGAGTGAAATGTACTTGCTCCATCTCTTTTGGAATTGGAAATAACATTTTTGATAAAATATGCATGTGACACAAAGTTACTTGTTAACATTATCTGGAATGTGCTGATTTTTTTTTTTTTAAACAGACAATCAATCCAGTAAGGGTCATACAAATTCTCTTTTACCTTCTATAGGAGGTGAGACAAATGTCATTAAAAGATGACTCAGAGAAAGTACTTTGGATAAATGTTAGGATAGATGATGATAACATAAGTAGATGAAAGAGTACCAAAGTAAAGTCTAGGTGACACAGTAAGACTAGATATGAGTATGGGGGTTTGAGATAACTCTGGCATGCCTATAGATTTCCTGAAAATGTATCATGTTTAACATATTGTTAAGATAGGACACATCTTTCAAGAATTTGCAGTCTGTCACGTGGACTGAGAAATGAGTAAAAGGTAATAACTAAAGCTAAGCTTTATTGAGCTTTTCCTATGCGCCAAGCATGAATGATGTCCTAAATATTTTACATGTGTCAACATATTTAATCCTTACCATATATCTATGAAATAGATACTGTTATAATTTCCTTTTTTAGGTGAAAAAACTAATACATAGATGAGTTAAGCAAGATTACACAACTATTAAATGATAGAGCTGGGATTCAAATCCCTGTGCTCCAGATTCTACGCTTTTAATCTCTATACTTTTACCACACTTATGACCACATGACCTTCAGCCATTAGTTACTTCTTTTCTAAACTAAGACTAATAATAGAATATGTGGAATAATAAAACAACAACATATATAAAGAGCCTACAAATAGTATGTGTTCAAATTATATAACTTACTTTTCCTTTTTCCAAGTAGTTCATATTTTTTAGGACTCCTATTGGAAAATATTGCCTGTAAGTATAGGTACAAGTTTTTATATAGTCATGAAGCTATCTTCATAACCAAAATGTTCAACATATCCATTACCCACCCAAATCTTCTCATTTCCTTTGTAATCCGTAATTCTGCCCTGCCTTCCACTGTCTTCAAGAAATCACTGATGTGATTTCTTCCATTATAGATTATCTCACATTTTCTAGACTATTATATAAATTAAATCATATGTGCAATATGTATTACTTTTTGAATTTTGTCAATATAATTATTTTGAGATTCAGCCATTTTGTATGTATTAATAGTTCATTTAAAACTATTATTGCTGACCAATGTTCCACTGTATAGATATATAAAGAATCTGTTTATTCATATATCTCTTGATAGACATTTATATCAATTCTAATATTTAACTTTATTATAAATAAAGCAGCCATGAATATTTGCATGCAAGTGCTTTCATATGGTTGGCGTATGTTGAACTTTTTAAGAAACTGCTAAACTATTTTCTAAAGCAATTGTACCATTCTACAAGGTCTGAGTATTAAGTTTGCAAACTCACTGCCGAATATTACTACATTCACCTTCAAAGTTCTCCCTTTGTCTGTCTCTGACTGAAGTGATATTCAATAATAAGGTATATAGCACTTTTTCTAGAATGAGTTTATGATTTAAATTGTCAGAACTTAAATGTTCCCACCAACAGGATGTTAGAGTTACTAATTGCTCTAAATCCTCACCGACACTCAGTATGCTTAGCCTTTTTAATTACAGCCATTCCAAGGGTGTGTAATGGTTCTGTATTGTGATTTTGATTGACGTTTCCATAAAGCAAATGACACTGATCAGTCTTCTCTGGTATCTATTTGCCACACATATACTGACTTTAGGGAAAGGTCTGTTTCATATCTTTTGCTTATTTTTGCGATTGGGTTGTTTTCTTTTAAATTGTAAGATCACACTATATAGTGTCATTACAAGTCCTTTATCAGTAAGTTTTGTAAGTACTTTCTCCTTGGTTGCATTTTACTTTATTTTTTATGTCTGTAACAGTGTCTTTTGAAGAGCAAAGGAATTCAATCTTAATAACATTTAATTTATTAATTTTCCCTGTTATAGTTCTTGCTTTTAGATATTTAAGACATGTTTGCTGAAGTCAAGATTACTGGAATTTTTTTTCTGTTTTTTTTTTTTTTAGATATTCTCTGTATAATACTCTTACATTCAGGTTT
Organism: Galagoides demidoff; assembly: GCA_963574575.1. Classification (NCBI taxonomy): domain Eukaryota; kingdom Metazoa; phylum Chordata; class Mammalia; order Primates; family Galagidae; genus Galagoides; species Galagoides demidoff. The sequence goes on along the minus strand of CAUYQV010023647.1, from coordinate 40,641 downwards.
CTGATCACGTTCCAGTTAATTTTTATGTATAGTGTGAGGTAACAACCATGGTACATTTTTTTATGCATGTGAATATCTTATTCCTTTATTACCAGTCCCTTTTGTACTTCATGACCCCTTTGGGGGGGAGTGTCCTGCTCTATTCTGGTGTTTCATGTTGCCAGGACTTTTCTGCTGGTTCCTCCTCATGAGTGTTTTCTTCTTGTCTATTACCTGCTGCTACTTTTTCCTTTCACTTCCTCCTTCTCTTTAAATTACCTTGTGTCTGTACATAGGTGTTGAGGTGACCTTAATGTCCTTCCTAAGGCCAGAGCTAGAAGGACACCCTCTTCATTGACTCCTGGAGTCTCCTGCTGCCTCCCTGGTTCCCTGAAGCAATGCTTCTGGGCAGGGCACCCAGCCACAGGTGGCTGGAATCCTTTCTCCCCCATCTCACAACCAGCAGCTACAAAGGAGATGTCTCTAGACCACCATCTTGCTCCACCTTATAATTCTGGAGATCAGAAATCCAAAATGGCCCTTATGAGTCTAAAATCAGGAGATCAGCAGGTCTACATTCTTTCTGAAGGTTCTCCCTCTAATTACTTTTTAAACTTCTTTAGACTCTATGCTGATGTCATCTCACTCATTCCTGATACTGATAGTTTACCTGTTCTATCATTTTTCCTGACTGAGTTTGGTTAAAGGTATATGGTTTTTCTTTAATCTTTCCCAAGACTTTGGTTTTATAGATTTTCTTTGATTTTTGTCTTTTATAATTATTTCTCTACTGCTTACTTAATGTTTAATTTTCTCTTCTTTCAGTTTGTTTTTTTAATTATTTTTATTAAATCATAACTTTGTACACTGATGCATTTATGGGGTTTAGGATACTGCTTCGATATACAATGTGAAATGCATACATTGAACTAAGTAACACATCCATCACAGTTATACTCATTTCTTGATGGTTTTGAAAGTACCATTGCATCATGTACATTAGGTGGGTTTTTTAAAAATGAAAGCTGAAGTTATTGATTTGAGACCTTTCTTCTTTTCTCATATAGACCTTAAATGGTAAAAATTTTACTCTAAGCAATGCTTTGTTACATCCCCACAATGTTGATAGATTGTATTTTAATTTTCAATTAGTATAAATACTTTCTAATTTACCTTTATGACTCATGTCTCTATTATTTTGTTTCCAAATGTCTTGGGACTTTACAGTTACTTTTCTGTGTTGACTTCTCATATAATTTCATTTTGACCAAAAAAAAATACTTTATCTTCGTATGTTTTAACAAGGTCATTCATAGAGTAAAACTTGGTGATTTTTTTAAAATGAAGTCTAATATATCAAATTTTTCTCTTATAAATTATGTCTTTTATGTCAACTCTATGAATTATTTCTCTAGTCTAAGATCACAAAATTTTTCTTCTATGTTCTTTTGTAGAAGTTTTGGAGTTTTATAATTTACATTTAATTCCATGATCCATGTATTAAAATTGAATAAGATATGAGAGATTTAGGTTAAGGTTTTTCTTCTTTTCTTTCTTAATTTTTAGCTCATGAATATCCCATTGCCATAGTATCATTTATTGTAAAGGCTTTTTCTCCTCCATTGAATTGTTTGCTTCTTTATCAAAAATTAATTGATCATGTTTGTGTAGAACTTTTGGGGGTTCTCTGTACTGTTTCATTGATTAATGTAGCTGTATTTCCACCAATACCAGACTATGTTAATTACTATACTTATACAATAAACTTACACATTGAGAAGAAAGAGTTCTCTCATTTTATTTTTTCTGTCCTTTCCCATCTAAATATGTTTGTCTATAAAAACTTTGTTGATATTTTGATCGGCATTGCATTAAACATATAGATCATTTTAGGAAGAATTGTCACTATGGAACAATATCATAGTATATTGAGTCTTCCAATCCATGAGCATGGTATGCCTATCTTAATGTTTAAGTCTTTTAAAAATTATTTTCACTAGAATTTTATGATTTTTACTATAAATTTTACATAGGCTTTATTAGATTTATACCTATGTATTTTATATTCATAAAGCCATTGCAAATGGTATTGCATTTTTTATTTCTCTCACATTCCACTTATTAATTGCTGATATATATAATAATATTATATATATAATGCAGTTGATTTTTGTGTTCACCTTGTGTCCTGCCAATTTATTGAAATCATTTATTAATTCTAAAAGTTATTTTCTTGTAGATTCCTTGAGGAGTTGTATGTAGATAATCATGTGATCTGAAAATAGAGAAATAGAGTTTAAAAAAATAAATAGGATTTTTTTCTTATTTTCCAATGTATATGCCTTTCCCCCTTGAGTATTGCCTTTCAAGACTGGCTAGCTGGGACAAAAGTAGTTTTATTCTATGGCTAATTTTGCCCCCATTGTTGACTTAATACCTTTCTGGGTACTCTACCTAATGTCCTATGGTTTACTGGATTTTTCTACTCTAGCTGGTGTGAATATGATCTATTCCCTACTCTTTGTAATGTCTTAGGATTGCCTCCTCTTCTATTTCTCTTTTAAAGACCCTTCTAGTTACCTTACACACATCTCCTGACAGCAGTTCTCCACCTGTGGGTTGTGACCCCCAGGAATTGTATTAAAGGCTTGTGGCATTAGGAAGGTTGAGAACCACTGCTCTATAGATTTCCAAGTCTTTTATGATGCAGCTCAATCTACTTCAGTAGTCAGCCCTTTGCATTCTACCCACCTTACTTTCCATTTAATCCCAATTCCATCCCCTCAATTCAAAGAAACTCTAGGCTTCACTTGGATACCTTTATTATCTGTTATGATCTGGAAATTCTGTTCAGGCAGTAAACTGGAGCAATCCTGGAGATCACCTCATTTGTTTCCCTTCTCTTTGGATACACTGGCCCATGCTGCTCTATGGCTAATTTCTTTCATATATTTTGTTCAATGTTTTCATTTTTTATGTGGATGAAAGATAAATTTGATTCCTATTAGCCTATCCTTGTTGGAATTGAATGTATCATAAAACTCCATTTTGATCCAGCATCTTTTGGAAGCTTGTTGCCTCTTGATTATTACATTTTAAACTCTATATGTTCTTGTAAGCAAAAGAGACATAGGCCAACCTATCTTTTCAGGGTACTCATAAGCTTTTTCAGAGTCTTCTGGCTGATACTTTATTTGGGGACATTGTCTCTGAGATCTAAATATAGTGTTTGTCATACCAAGGAGAATCCACATATGTGGGTAAGAAGTCAATGTTTCAAAAAGCCTGGATGCAGTCTGCTTAAAAATGAGAGAGCATTAAGTTGGCAGGCATAACAAGAAGAAGGTGGCTTTGATACTGCAATGGTGACTTTTTAATGGTCTAAGAAAATATTCACTGTATTAATGTGTATTGGTGGTGAGGTGTTGTATAGATTTCTTATCTTCCAAGCCAGTAAGTGGATTAGTTGTGAGAATTAAAAGGGGGAGAATGATTATTTGAAGGAAAGTAAAGAAAACATTTAATAATTGGAATTGTACTAGTAGCTTTAAAATATTTCCTTTACCTACTTCCTTGTCATTCCTACCATAGAAGATGCACTTCCAGGGCTCTACTCTTTTTTTCCTCTCTTTTAAAAAATTTTCAACCTTTTTCTTTATGCTTTCATCTTGGATACAGTATTCCAAGCAAGTAGAAGGATCCCAATATTAGTTGCATAGTCCATACGTCCCTAGGCCTATGTGACCAATATTTATGATAACACAAATACAAATCTGTTTCAACATCCTAGAATTATGGAGGAGAGGACACTACCACTTCTTGAACCATTGTTTTCCTGTAGGACCCTTGAAGACTAATGTGGAAACTTTTGCCCTACTTAACACAATTCACGCCTTCCCTTTCCCCATGTCATGTCTTCCACCATGCTTACCCCTCCACTAAGTGTACTCCTACTGTTCCCATGCAGTAGAGTGATGGTGAAGGTGTTGGAGGAAAAGGTGCATTCTTTTCCTCCAACTTCAATCCTATTTTTGAAGAGGAGACAAACCAACCAACAAATTTACATTTTGATTTAGCCCCAAATAGGATATCTGTAGTTGGATCTGAGTCCTAGTGATTTCTTAATGAAAACCATGCTGGGAAATAGAGGCAGCTCTTGGATGACATTGCATTTGAGTTAAAATCTGGCATCTCCATGCCATTGACAAGTCTGACAGCTGGAGCAGCAATCACCTCATCATATGTCTCAGTTGTGTGTCTCCTGGTTTTTGGCATCTTTCCTGTCTAAATTTTTATCAGATGAGTACTTTTCCTTGGCAAGTACTTTAAATACTTTCAACTTGTTTTATCTCTGAACTGTAGCCCTTTGCCCTCAGATGTCATTTCTCACATGAATGACTAGATGATGTTGGGAACAAATTAGTTAAGAATGCAGCCTCAGAGAGCAATTTCTTTTGGCCTACTCTCCTTTCCATTCTCTCCCAAGATATCAGAGCTTCCTCTTGGAGAGACCTCCATGGGCATTTATTAATTTCGTGGAAGCTACTTAATGGTTTTGCAAATTGGAACAGTTGTTGTGCACTTTGACTGTGAACACTATAGGGCTGACTCTGCCTGTGCTCAGCCTTCAGCTTTGTTTTCTTTGGCTTTGCTTCATTCACAGTAATCAAGAACTTGGGGTTGTGACCAGCATTAGCAAGCCTCAAAGGCCTCTCATAAATCCAAGCCAAATACTGCGTTCAGAGGTTTCTTAAGATTAATGGCAGCCTCGATTCTCTGAGGCTGTGCTGAGGTCTGGGAGAAGGTAATATTCACTTGGCTTCAGCATTTTCACTGTTAGTTCAAAACCAAACCTGGAGATAGAAGATAGTCTACAAGGGACACAATGTGGGCCTGTACAAACTACCACCTGTGTATGTGCCAAGCTCCCCCTACCTGGCATGCAAAGCCCTTTAGAGTTTGTCCCCAGTCTTTTCCTATCAAAACTCTCAGCTTTTGTCAGCCTTGTCAATTCTTGGCCTTTCCAGCACACCCACAGCATTTCTTATTTGATGCATGGAGTGTTTAAAAAGATGTGTGGTGGTTAAGCAATCCTTTGAAAATGCCAAAACAAATGTTTAACTGTTCTTTTAGTAAATAGCAAGACAAATAAAAACAAATGTACAAAAGCTGCTGGATAGATTCATATCTCTACCCTAGGTCACAGTTTGCCTGCTTTCTAGCATATTCATCAGTACTTCCACTTGAAATTGGTTCTTTTTTTGACTCTTGGTCTTTTCTTAATTAAGAGAGAAGGAAATTGTTTGTTTGCCTTAGTGGATATGAAAAGACAGTTAACAATAGTTAAGTCATTCTTTTTCCCCTCGCCTCTCTATAATCCTTAGGAGTCTGTGGCTGGAAAGGCCATGTGTTCTAGTGAAGAGAAAAATTTAAAAATAACAGTAGTGGTGGTACTAGTAATCATCATCATCATGGCCATGTTTTTTGAGTATTTGCTGTATAGCAGGCACTAATTTTGTTTAAAACCCCCCTAGCTTTATTGAGATATAATTCACATACAATAATATTCACCCACTTAAAGTATAACAACAGTAGTTTTTAGCATATTTACAGAGTTGTGTAACTGTCATCACTTGCTAATCTTAGAACATTTTCATCACCCCGCAAGAAACCCCATATCTATTAGCAATCACTCGCCACTTCCCTCCATTCCCAACCCCTGTCAACTGAGAATCTACTTTTCCTCTATATGTATTTACGTACTCTGGACATTTCAAATGAATGGAATCATACAGGGTGACCATTTGTAACTGGCTTATTTCACACTGTTTTCAAGGTTCCTCATGTTATAGCCTATGTTGGTACTTTGTTTCTTTCTAGAGACAAATCATATTTCATTGTAAGGATATACTACATTTTGTTAATCATTTTATCAGTTGATGAACATTTGAGCTTCCACATTTTAGAATTTTACTAGGTACCAGGCACAATATTTTTATTTATAACCATTCATTTTGAATTAAATTCAAAAATTTTGAAAAATTAGTACTATTTATCATTTACCATTCTCCCAGAATCCCCAAATATTTTTCATCTTATGTATCCATATTGCAATGACCAGACACTGATACTACTATTATCTCATCTAAAGACATTATTAAATTTCTCCCTTGCCTGTACCAATATTCTTTACCTGGTACAGAATTCAAACCAGGATCATCTATTGCATTTAGTTGTCATGTCTCCTTTGTCCATTTTAATCTGGAACATTTTTTCATTCTTTCTTTGACTTTGACTTTTTTTAACTTAAAAAAAAGTTTGTTATTTTTGTATTTTAAAAGTTAAATATGCTCATTGCAAAAGAACATAGAAAGCACATAAGAGGGAATGAATAGAAATCACCTGTTATTTCATTACAACTAGATGTTCACTGTTGACATTTTGATCTGCTTCTGTGCTTCAAGTGAGATTATTGGAAATATAATTTATATTCATTTTAAACTAGCATTTTATCATAAACAACTTATACACATTAAGAACTCCTAAAGAACATAACAGTTTCATAGTAATCCATCTTATGGTTGATACACATTACCCTGAAGCCTACCTATAATATTAAACATTTAGGTTCTCTCCAGTGAAATGATATGAAATTAGTCAATGTGGTTGAATTGTTTTAAGGTCACTAACTTGGAGCCTGTTTCATCATAATATTCTCAACAATGGGAAAATTCATCTTTTTCTAATGTTCTAAAATTAAATTTCACCACGTCCTTAATTTGCATTTGTTTATTAATGTTGTTAACTTTTAAAAAATAGTTATCATTGATTTGGTTCTTTTCTTTAGTTGATGGTCTTTTTACTTACAAAATGCAGATATTTTGAATTATGAAATAAAGGAAAAGGTATCTTTTATCATGTTATCCTTATTTTTCTTGCTTATTTTCTATTCATACATTTTAAACCAAAATTTGACTCTTACATGCAGCAGAAGAGCTCTCATCTAATGGGCGCAATGTAGAGGTATATGGCATACAAAAAACAGAAGATGCAGTATTTATTTGACACATTAACTGTACATATTTATGGGATAAATATGATATTTTAATACATGCATGTGATGTATAAGGATCAAATCATGATAACTGGGATATCATTTCAAACATTCATCGTTTCTTTTTGTTGGTAACATTTGAAATCTTCTCTTTTAGCTATTTTGAAATATACTATAGATTTTGATTAGCTCTAGTTCCTTACTATGTGATGAAACACTAGCAATTATTCTTTCTAGATGACTATATTTTTCTGCCCCGTTATCAACCTCTCTTGATCCTTCCTCTTCCTTACCATTTTCAGCCTTTCATATATACCATTTTACTCACTACCTTCATGAAAATTTTTTTTAACCCCCACATATGAGTGAAAATATGCAGTATTTGTTTTTCTCTGGTTGGTTTATTTCACTTAACATAATATCCTTCTGTTCCATCCATATTGCTACAAATGTCAGGATTTCATTCTTTTGTAGAGCTGAATAATATTCCATTTTGTATATATCACATTTTCTTTATCCATTCTTCTGTTTGTGAAATCAACTTAGGTTGATTCCATAGGTTGACTCTTATGAATATGCTACAGCAAACATGGGAGTGCGGATATCTCTGTGATAAATTGATTTCCTCTCTGTTGGATACGTACTCAGCTGTGGGATTCTTGGATCATGTGGTAGTTCTATCTACATTTTTTATTTCAGATTAATATATGGGTATAAACAATTAGTTACATTATTTGCATTTGTTTGGTAAAAGTCCAAGTTGTAGTTGAGCCCTTAACCCACAAGGTGTGCCATATACCTCTACATTGCACCCATTGGATGACAGCTTATCAAACCCACTACCTCCTCCCCTAAATCCCTTCCCTCTACTTCCCCCCTCACTTGAATTTAATTGTTTTTTTTTTCTTGTGTGAGTATATAGTTGTTTATCTACAAGTATCATATTAGTATTGAATACATTGAATAGTTGATTTTCCATTCTTGTGATACTTTATTTAGCAAAATATTCTCCAGATCCATCCAGGTAAATACAATGGATGTAACACTCCATCTTTCTTTATGACTGAATAGTATTCCATGGTATAGGTATACTGTAGTTTATCCATTTGTGATTTGATGGGCACTTGGGTTGTTTCCTTGTCTTGGTGATTGTGAATTTAGCTATGATAAACATTCTAGTACAAATGTCCTTATGATAAAATAATTTTTTTCTTCTGGGTAGATACCTAGTAATGGGACTGTAGGATCAAATAGAAGGTCTAATTTAAGCTCTTAGAGCAGCGATTCTCAACCTATGTGTTGTGACCCCCAGGAACTGTATTAAAGGGCCGCAGCATTAGGAGGGTTGAGAGCCACTGTCTTAGAGGATTATCTATATTTCTTTCCCTAAGGGCTATATTAGTTGGCAATCCTACCAATAGTGGATAAGTGTTCCCTTCTCATGACACCCAAACTAGCATCTTCAGCTTTAGAACTTTGTGATAGGGGCTAGTTTCACTGGAGTTTGGTGATACCTCAAGGTAGTTTTTATTTGCATTTATCTGATGAATAAGCTTTTCTTCATGTGTTTGCTGTTCATTCATCTTTCTTCTTGGGAGAAGGTTCTGTTTATGTCTCTTTCCCAATAATAAATGGGGTGGTTTGCTCTTTTCTTGCTGATTAGTTTGAGTGCTCTGTAGATTCTTGTTATTAGGCCTTTATCAGATTTATAGAATCCAAATGTCTTCTTCCATTCTGAAGGTTGTCTGCTTGCTTTAGTTGTGTCCTTAGCTGTGCAGAATAGTTTTATTTTTAGATTTTGACATTCATACTGTTTTCCATAATTTCTGTACTAATCCACATTCCCATCAATAGTATATAAGCATTCCCCTTTCTTTGCATTCTCATTAGCATCTGTTATTTTCTGTTTCTCTCTTTTGTTTGATTATAGCCATTTTTATTTGAATTTCCTTGATTATTAGTGATGTTTAGTTCTTTTTCATAGGCCTACAAGCCATTTGTATGTCTTGTCTTTTTTTTGAAAGATGTCTGTTTAGGTATTTTTTTTAATTCATTTTTTGTTATTAAATTGAGTTCCTTATATTTTGTGGTTGTTAATCCTTTACTTGATGGAGAGTTTACACATATTTTGTCCCATTCTTGAGGTTGTGTCTTCACTTTGTTAATGATTTCCTTTACTGAGCAAAACATTTTAGCATAATGTAATCTCATTTGTCTATTTTTTATTTTGTTGCCTATGTTTTTGAGATCTTACTCAAAAATATTTGCCTAGACCAATGTGCTGAAATATTTTCCCAATATTTTCTTCCAGCAATTTCATAGCTTCAGATCTTATATGTAAGTCTTTAACTCATTTTACTTGATCATTGTATAAGGTAAGAGATAGGGGTCTAGTTTCATATTTGTGCATATGAACATCCAGTTTTTCCAGCATATTTATTAAAGAGACTCTCCTTTCTCCAATGTATGTTTTTGGTGACTTGGCTATAAGTATATGGATTTATTTCTGGGTTCTATATTCTGTTCCATTGGTCTATGTGTCTGTTTTTTTGTGCAGGACCATGATGTTTTGGTTACTATAGCTTTGTATAGTAGTACATGTGAGGGTGCTCAGCACATTCACTGGGTGAAGGGCTCTAGAACTTGAACTTTACCTTGGAGATGAGAAAGACGTAACCTAAAAATTTGTACTTTCATATCAATTTGAAATTAAAGAAGAAAAAAGTGTTTTGAAGTCAGCATGATTTTGTTCTTTTTGCCTTGGGTATTTGAGGAGACTTTGATATTTTTTGCAAAATACTATTTTTTTAAATGAAATGAATAGAAATCCTGCAATTTGGATTTTTTTTTTTTTTGAGATAGAGTCTCACTTTGTCACCCTTGGTAGAGTACTGTGGCATTATAGCTCGCAGCAATCTCCAACTCTTGGGCACAAGTGATTCTCTTGCCTCAGTCTCCCAAGTAGCTGGGACTACAGATGCCTGCCACATGCCTGGCTATTTTTTAGAGATAGGGTCTTGCTCTTGCTCAGGCTGGTCCCAAACCTGTGAGCTCAGGGCTGTCCACACGCCTCAGCCTCCCAGAGTGCTAGGATTACAGGCGTGAACCACCAAACCTGGCCTTTAAATGCTGCTTAACAGTAAACTCAGGTGATGCATATATGGAAACAACATGCTGTATATTTCTCAGTCCATTGTATGAGGAGGTATGTGATACAATTTGTCCCATTACTTAGATCACTTGCTTAAGGTGGTATCTGTCAGGCTTCTGAAAAGAGTTGAAGCTTTACCTTGCATTTGATAGGTATCTTGTGGGGAGATACTACATAGATATACTATATGACATCATAATCTTGCTTACCAATTTTAGGATCCATTGGTACTTATCTACAATAGTTATTACTAGGTTGTTTTCTAGAGGAAGATTTTCTAGTTCCATCATTCCTTCCATAGGTGTTCATTGAAAAACTACTATCAGAAAGGATCTTCTGCACTCCCCCCATTTATTAATTAATATTTTTTTAGGTACTTATAGAATTATAGTCTAATGAAGTTATATTCTGTGGGTTTTAACCCATTTATATCATCATTTACTTTGTTGACTGAATTCCCCATTGGAAGACCATTCCATTTGACTCTTATCTTTTTTTATATGCCCTCATATTTATTGTGCCATTTTTTTTTTTATTTTCTCAAGTTTATCTTTCACTTTCTTGCTCTAGCCCTGAAGTTAGCCATTTCTCCAAGGAAACCTGGTAACTTTTACTAGAGAAAGAGATTTAGAAATCATGGTCTGGATACTATTCTAAATACTAATATTATTTTATTTTCTCCCAATGAGTTAGGTATAATTAATAACCCTATTTTTTAAATTAAACAACTGGCTCCTCAGGAAGTTAAATAACACATCTGATGTCATACAGGCAAAAGTGATAGAGCTGATATTTTAACCCAGTCACCTTATTTTCAATGTCCATTCTTTAATTTCACTCTGAGATTGGAAAATTTGTCCAGTGTTTCTGAGCCTTATTGTCCTATCTTCAAAATGAATCTAGTATTATTTGCCTCTCAAGATTGTTGTGATAACTGAATAAAAGGTTAGAAGGGAAATTGGATAGTGTTTGTTCCGTGATAGACACTCACATACTAGTTAAACCTGAGTTAGGTTATTTACTCAGTGGTCATGAGCAGCTACTTTGTTCTCAGCTCTGAGATAGAAAATACGCAGGTGCTATGGTTTAAATGTGTTACCTAAGTTGCCTGTGGTGGAAACTTAATCCCCAAATTTATGGGTTGATAGTGTTTGGAAGAGGGAAAGGTAGTTAGAATTATATAAGGTCATCAGGGTGGGGACTCCATAATGGAAGGGTGGCTTTATGAAGAGAGACTTGAGCTGCCATGCTCTTGGGTTCTCACCATTTGATTCCTCCCACCATTTTATGATTTAGCAAAAAAGCCCTTACAAGATGATGGAAACATACTCTGGGTCTTCTCGTCTCCAGAACCATAAGCCAAATAAACTTCCATTGTTTGTAATTTACCTGGCCTGTCATATTCTGTTAGAGCAACAGAAAAGAAACTCAGATAGCAAGTTAAGAAAAAGTTATGATTTCTAAACATCTTTCTCCAGATGAAACTATGTTGCATGAAATTTCAACTGAATATTACAAATGCTGAAATATTTGTAGATACATGGTTTAAGATTCTGAAGGATAGAAAGCTCAGTGTCAACAGAGGAAGAAGTATTCAAACTGAGGCCTTAGATCAGTGGTGCTCAACCTTCCTAATGCTGTGGCCCCTTAATACAGTTCCTGTGGGTCGCATCCCACCGGTTGAGAATCACTGCCTTAGATGATGGGGGTTAAATTATCAGAGAAAACAAGGATGGCTGGAAACCTGGCACTTAGGATATAGTTCAAGGTTACCCTATATAGTTCAAGGTCACCTTAGGATATAGTTCAAGGTTACCCATTTGTATATCATAAATACTTCTAGGGATGGGGGAAAAATTGTTTTCTACATGCTAATTATTCCTTATATAAGAGAATAGTCTCCTGTGGGAACGTGGCTTTCCTTCTACCAAATATCTAAGAAATCTCTGATTTTGCCTGATCAATTTTGTAATGCATATACCATTGGCCACAACTGAGCAGTATATTATGATGAGACAGATGTGATCTTCAGCATAATTAGAATTTTAATGTATTTGTTTAACTTTGCTGGGGTTCCTAGTGTTCAACATCACACAACTGCTTCTGGTCCAGAAAATTGGTATATTGTTTTAATGAAATATTTTTTAGCACGTCTCTTGGAACTCAATATACATAAATCTGTGTTTTCAATGGTCTAGAAAATAAGTTCCACATTTTATATATATTTATTTTAATAGTTTAACTACAACCTACAAATCATAAATTCTGCTGCTAGAAATTCTGAGGGCAGATACTTAATATGTTCTCTTGAATGGTCTCCAATTTCCATGAATCTCCAGGAATGTCTTACCAAATTTTGTTTATTTTAATACAGCTGACCCCGAACAACGTTAAGTATTAGTAGTGGTCAAAAATTTTCAACCTATTTAGTCAAAAATCTGTTTAAAACTTTTCAAAAATTTTTCAGAATATTACAGGGGTATACTTATTTTGGTTACATAATTTACTTTGGTACATTTTAAGTCAAAGGTATAAGTGTGCTCCTCACTCAGAAGGTTAAGAATTGTACTAGTTAATTATGAGTTAACCCAACCCCTCTTCATCTGTGTATAACTTTCTATTCCCCCCAAATTTAAGTACTACTAACATACTGTTGACTGGAAATTTTTCCAAGAACATAAACATTAAATTGACACATACCTTCTATGTGATATATATTATATTCTGTATTTTTATAATAAAGTAAGCAAGGAAAAAGAAAATGTATTAAGAAAATAATAAGGAAGAGAAAGTGAATTTACTATGAATTACATGGAAGCAGATCATTATAAGAACTTCATCCTGTCATCTTCACATTGAATAGGATGAGAAGGAGGAAGAGGGAGAGGAGCTGTTGGTATTGCTATCTCAGGGGTTGCAGAGGCAGAAGACAATCTGAGTACAAGTGCACCAATGTAGTTTAAATCCATGTTGTTTAAGAGTCAACTGAATAGGCTCGACACCTGTGGCTCAATCAGCTAAGGCGCCAGCCACGTACACCTAAGGTGGCGGGTTCGAATCCCCAGCCCAGACCCACCAAACAACAATGATGGCTGCAACCAAAAAAAATGGCTGGGCATTGTGGCGGGTGCCTGTGGTCCCAGCTACTTGGGAGATGGAGGCAGGAGACTCGCTTGGGCCCGGGAGTTGGAGGTTGCTATGAGCTGTGATGCCATGGCACTCTACCCAAGGGGATAGCTTGAGGCTCCGTCTCAAAAAAGAGTCAACTGAATATACATTTTCCTAGGGAAAGTGTTATAGTTTTTATGAGATCCTCAAAAGTCCTGTACCCCCAATATATAAATAGTTATGTTTTAGAACTGTGCTTTCCTATACAGTAGCCACTTGCTACACAGACCTATTTGCACTTTAATTCATTAAAATTAAATAAAATTAAAAATTTAGTTCCTTAGTAGCATGTTTCAAGAGTTCAATAGCCCCACGTGGCTAGTGGCTACTATATTGGGCAGAACATATATAGGACATGGTTACCATCATTGCAAAAAGTTCTATTGGGCAGCATTTCAAGGCATCGGTTCTCAAACTTTGGCATGCATCAGAATTACATGGAGAATTTTCTTATCAAAGAGATTGCTTAGCCCCACTTTGAGAGATTCTTCTTCAGTATGTATTGGTTAGAGGTGTGAAATTATCTTTTAAACAAGTTTCTCAGGTGATGTTGATATTGCTAGCATAGGAGCCACTCTCTGAGATGAGATTGGCTGGTTTGGTGGTGTGATTGGGTTGGGCCAGAGAGGAAAGCAGGAAACTTTTACATTAATTGCAGAAAACCCTGAACTCCTTGGTGGTCAAACTCATGGGTCTATGTTTTATATTTAAGAGTCTTTGTATTTGCCTCACTATCAATTTTGATATGGCAGGTGGGAACCAAGGACAATATGCATATCCCTTTGGGGCATAAGCCTTCTTTCTAAGACTTACCTTTAAGAGAAATGTATTTTTAAAAATGGCTTATATCTTATCTAAAATCCAAGAGTTTCTTAGGCCTTGTTATAGAGTGTTGGCAGGGTTATAAAAGAAAATGGTCTTGTTCAGAGTATGTGGATGAGAGAAGGAAAAGAAAAGAACAAGGCTGGGTATGTGCTGGATGGCCAAGTTTTAGAGTTATCTGTATGTGAGACCAGAAGCTTAGCTGAGACTCCACAAAATGTGTCTGTGTGCCCCTCCTCCTCTAGTTATAGTCTGATCGCTCTGCATATTAGGGATGAAAAACATGCAGGAAATCTGATGATCATTCTCCTGTGGCCTGGGCATGGAGCACCTATAACCTCTTATGTCATTCCTTCCCTACATACCCATTACAGATCCCCAGAATCCCTTCCAAGGTAGTTGTTAGGCAGCCACTACAGATTAAGTAAAATTTATTTGCTACCCTGTACTCAAGTGATGAAGGGTTTAAAGACAGGTGTGTCTCTACCAGAAGGAGGCAAAGCATACTGACCCACATTTCAAACTATCTTGCTACTTTTGTTTATAAGTATTTTTCAATGTTTCTTGTCATTATGCTGATATGGGGACTTCCAGGCAACACAGAGGACTGAATGCTAATGCACAAAGGAAGGGAATCCCTACTTCTTAAAATATGTTATGGGGTGATAAATGCAACCACTACAAAATTGGGGGAAATGAGAATCTGTTCTCCCTATGCTGACACTGAATGGTGGTTTATGGGATCATGACATGGGAAAGATCTGACAGTGGAAATTTAGGAAACATTGAGTCTATGTGAAGGCAGAATTTCATGAACTTTCTCATTCCTGGGATGGTTTCTACCTGGCCTGTGGTGTACAACCAGGTCACTGCTTACGTAGGGCAGACAAGCTTAAGCCACAATGAGTGAAAATATACTTGGTAGGTTGGAGAAGTGAGCTCAGTGTGGATTATCTGAAACTCAGACCTCAGGCTCGGTACCTGGCTGCTAAGTAAGGATCTAAAGCAGAGCTCTGAGCTGAGGTTCAGGAGTGTGATCCAACCAGGCTCTGGAAGAAGCAAAGAAACACATCCAAATCCCCTGATGTATTTACAGGTTTCAAACACAAACTTATAGCATATTTTTTCAGGAAGCTGGTGGTAAAATAATTTTCTCTTTTTTTTTCTTTATTAAGTCATATATACATAGATCATGAATACATTTATGCCTTCGTGGGATTAAATATGTTGATTATTTGTACAAATTGGAGTGCTTACATCCTACTAATTAACATTATTTTCACCTCATTCATTTAATCACAGTGTTAAGACAATTGTGTTCAATACTTGATAGATTGGACTTGTACCCTTCCAGTATGCTGAATAGGTGTGGTCCCACCATTAACCCCCCCTCTATCAAACCACCTCCCTCCCTTTTTATGCCCCTCCCCTTCCCTCCTTCATCCTGGGCTAGAGTTGTGATTCATCTCTCATATGAAAGTGTGAGTTGTTATAAATTGGTTTTATAGTAGTACTGAGTACATTGGATATTTTTTTCCATTCCTGAGATACTTTACTAAGAGGAAAATTTTCCAGCTCCATCCATGTAAACATAAAGAGGGAAAGTATTCATCTTTTTTGATTCTGTATAGTATTCCATGGTATACATATACCACAATTTATTAATTCATTCATGGGTCAATGGGCACTTGGGCTTCTTCCATGACTTGGCAATGTGAATTGAGCTTCATTGAACAATCTGGTGCAAATATCTTTGTCAGCAAGTGATTTTTGGCCTAGTAGAAGAATTACAGGATCAAATGGCAGGTCTACATTTAGGTCCCTGAGTGTTCTCCAAACTTCTTTCCAAAAGGAACATACTAGCTTGCATTCCCACCAGCAGTGCAGAAATATCCCCTTTTCTCCACATCCATGCCAACATCTGTAGTTTTGGGATTTTGTGATGTGGGCTAGTCTTACTGGAGTTAGATGACATCTCAAAGTGTTTTTATCAAAGAGAAAAAAAATGATCCATAATGATGAGCATCCTTCAGCTGATAACTACGGTTTTCAGATAATTGCAGAGACAGCTAATCTTACAAGTAGACTAAGAAAGTGTAGTTGGAAGAACATAGACATGGAGCCCAGTAAAACCAAATGTCAAGCCTAGGACTGCTGTGAAATTGTGATGTAGCCATGTCACCTGAGTAAAACATTTAATTTCTCTAAGGATCCATTCTTCACTTGTTCGGTGAGGAAGATGGATTAGATAATTTTATAGTTAGTTTCTTTTGTCTCTGAAATTCTACTGCACACATTGATGCCTCAGGATCATTACTGAGGTGAGATCTTTCAGTGCCCATGAGCCCCAATGCAATCTTCCAGAGCCCATTATCCCCCTCACCTGAGTATTAGCCACCATCCCATCCATGCGGCATGTCCAGTCCCTATGTACCTCCTGGATCTACCTTTTGACACCCACATGCTGCGCCTGTCCAGTCTTCCTCAGGGTAAGCTGTGTGAAGTTCAAGAAATTTTTTCTAATTACTAAACTTCCTCTCTAAAAGGATACCTTCTTTGAAGATCAGGTTGCAAAGTAGATGAAAATGGATTACTCTTTATAAAGCAAGAACAGAGAGTCTGTAACATTGTCCCTGTTTGGGGACATCTGAATTGTCTCTATTTTTGCCATTTGACTTTTGGTTGCCCCACATAAGGAGGAACTGGCACCCTTCCATTAGCTTGGAGTCAACACTATTGATGCCACTCATGGACCAAAATAGTATGGAAACGTGTTTTGCTTCTATCAGAAGCTTTCTGGGAATAGCAGAGGAAGTGCCCAAGTTGGTCTGTTTGGCTTGAGTGAGGAAGAGGTCAGTGGCTTTAATTTTCATTGTGGTTAGGGATGGGCTGGCATGACAGTTTTCTTGCTCAGGCTGGGGATTGTGTGTTAACTTCCCTCCTAGTGCCAAGAAAAGGCAGCGTAGGATTTTTTTATTGTCATGCCCAAGTGTGAGGCTAAAGGGGAGGAGAAGGGAAGAGATCTGAAAGCTGGCAGAAGTCAGAAAACGGAGTCAACTGATTTTACATATTAGAAAATCTCAAGGAATCCACTAAAAACTATTAGAACTAACAAATGAGTTAGCAAGATTGCAGAGTGCACGATCAATATATATAAAAACCAATTGTCTTTCTAAACATTTTCAATGAATAATCCAAAAATGAAATCAAGGTAATAGTTCCACTCAAAATATATGTGGGGACATATATGAGGACAAGAAAAATTAAGTATAAAACTTGCACTGTGAAAACTCAAAACATGGGAAAGTGAAAGAAGGACTAAATAAGTGGAAAGATAGCCCATAGTTGTGGATTATAACACATAATATAATTGAAATGACAATAGTTCTCAAATTGTTCCAGATTTAACGTAACCCTCATCCATATTGTACCTGGCTTTTTTTTTTTTTTTTTTTGCAGAAATTGATAAGCTGACTTTGAAATTCATATGGAAATGCAAGGGATCCAGAATAACAAAAGTAGTCTTGAAAGACAAAATAAAATTGGAGGACTTACTCTTTCTAGTTTTAAAGCTCAATACAAAACTATGCTAACAAAGAAAGTATAGTACTGACATCAGGGTAAATATATAGGATAATGTGACAGAATTAGAAATTCAGAAATATATTCTTATTTTTATAGTTAGTTGATTTTTAACAAAGATGCGAAGACATTTCAATGGGGAAAGAATAGTCTTTTCAACAAGTGGTGATGACGCAACAGGTTATCCACATACAAAGAGTAATGCTTGACCCCTTTCTTATACTATAAACAAAAATTAACTCAAAATAGATCATAGAACTAAAAGAATTAAAACTATACAACTTTAAAAAACAACATAGGAATCTTCATGACATGGGGTCAGTAAAACTTTCTTGGCTATGACACCAAACAAAGCAAAGAAAGAAAAGAGAGAATAGTGACATTCAGTATCACCATTTAATGGGAGAATAACACATCTTCAATGGTATGCCCTAATGTCTGTGGGCATTGTTTTATTCTGTGCTAGGACACATTAGCTATTTTAACCCAGGGACACAGTTCCATGTTAGGTTCATGGGATTTCATTTTTTCAAGCTGATTTTGAAGGTCAAAGATTTAATTTAATTTCAATTTATTACTCATTGGGTCATATGCCTATCTCTAGTAGGGGGGTATGTTAAGGCAGTAGGTGCTAAAACCACGAAGAATGTAAAGGAGGCAATAGTTCCAGTGGTTAAGGTGAGACTTACCTGCTTAGCCTTTATTTTACATTTGGTAACTCCCCTAAAAGCATGCGATACTTTTACATTTAGTAAGATCCGCAAAAATAGATGTAATGTGAGCCCTGGTGTGTATCAGTTAAAGCCTTGAATGTTTGACAATTTTTTGTAGCTTGACAGATGTTAGAGCTATTTAGAACTATGTTTTAAAGCATAAAACTCAATTGTCATACTTTTTTCTTTTCCATTAATTTTTAAAATAAATTTTGGATTTCTAATTGGGTCAAATTATAGATTTCTCTTTCACTTATCTCCTGCTCCTCATTCTTATTTATTTATTTTTAAAATTTGTGGTTGCTGGATATACTTTCAGGGGATCTTCTCTACTCTGCTCAGATTTATGTGTGTTTTCCCTCCACGGAGTACCATCCAGAATTCAGCATCATCAAGGTTAGGGTCCATCCCCATGGCAATTGTTTAATTTAGTATATGGGAGTTGCCTTAAGTGGAGTTTGAATGAACCTTTTGGCATGTCAGTAAGTCCCATCACTTGATGGGACACAATGTCTTTGTCAGCCACTTTGATAGTTGTCCAATAGGGTGATGATTTCCTCCAGCCCTTTAAAAGATGTGGGGATACTTTATTCAAGGCTACTTTTCACAGGATCTATGCTATGGGGGACCTGACTGTTCTTTGCCCATAGCTATGGGGATCAGGTTTGTTTTTGGTGGTATATGCATAGGCAGGTAAGGTTCCAATAAGTGATTTGTTTCTAGGAGTGTAGACCTCAACATGCCACACAGTGACTATTATTTACAGGACTGGTCCCCAAAAGGATATCAATGTCAGTCTTTCCCCTCAGATTCTGGTTGAGACACACAACAAATGGTCTGAGGGTAAGTTGCTTCCTTGAACCTATCATAAGTCACAGTTAATGCTAGAATTGAGATTTAATCTGAGGCACAAAGAAAGGTCCAGTCTAAGACACATAACCTAAGGCTGCTTTAAGTAGTACCCCTATTTCATGCTCCTGTCCCTAAATGCCACTATTGAATCCTCAATGTAGGTTAGTTAAAATTCTAAAAGAAGCACAGTAGGACACAGCAGATGCAGCTCAAAATGTATGCTACCCTGCAGGCTTTGAAAGTACACCTGCCAGCCTATTGGCAAGTCAGAAGTAGAAAAGGAGAGTTCCCTAGGTGATAATGGTCATCACCTAGATCATACTGATCATGGGGCCAATTACCTTGTGGTTATCAGCAAAGGGATAGCATCAATCACCCTCTCCCAAAATTGGTAGAGATGTCAAGACTGGTGATGCCACGCAAGTGCCAAGACAGTATGAAAGTGTTCATTACTCACATCATGCAGCTTTCTGAAGAGAGCAGGGCAAGGATATAAGCCACTCCATTTGGCTTGAGTGAAGGAAGGGGTAAAAGGTTTCGGTTTTAATTGTGACTTGGGGGTAGTGCCAGGGAGACATTCCCACATGTGAGCCAAGGTTTGCATGATCTGAACTTGCCTACTTGTGCCAAGGGAGGGAGCATTCCAGCTTTCTTACTGGCTTTCCCAGAAGTGGGGCAAGGGGGAGGAATAGTGTTACTGGTCAAATAACAAAACTAGAATCAGACATCTTATTGGACCATTATTAATAGTACTGTAGTAACCACTCTGGTACACTTATCTACATGGGAATCTGAAGAAATGGGCTTTCTGAAAACCTAGAAGCATAAAGATTAAGCTTTTGTTCAATTATAGTTATGTAATTATTACTTCTTCCACCTGGCCAAGAACCAGGCGAATACTTGACTGTAAAACTACTCAGAAATGCATACATTGCTGTAATATACTTTTCTGGAATGATTACATAAACTTTGAGTATAAAAAAAAAGGAGTGTAGAAAAATCAGCTTACCATTACCTTGCAAAGACATGTTTAAAACAACTGAATATGCCTCTCATGGACTATCAACTAAGAAATACTGTGCTGTAATATGCTGTACTGCTTTCGGTTCTGTGTGGCCACCTCAGTAATGATAGAATTTTTATCCTTGGTTATTAAATTGTATACTTAATCTTAAAATTTGCAAGTATATGGGAAGTATTTGTTCTTATAATCCCATAGCCTACCTTAAGTTTAAAGTATCTATGACTATGCCCCTAAGCTAAATGTCTAGAAAATAAATTTAAAATCCAAAAAGTATATCTATCTTAAAAGAATTGGGGGAGCTTTCATTAATTAAATGTGATTATTCAAGGTAAATTTAACCTTGAACTTAGTGATGAGATTCCACTAAGTTCCGTCTATAGATCATTTAAAAAATAATATATGTATATTAAGAATGTATGGCAGTTTAGACACCCTGAATACCCATCCTCTTCAATACATATTACTTCTAGCTAAATAATTATTGTTTATACATCTCTGGGTCTGCTAAAAATAGGAGAATCATCAATGGGAGAACATAGAAAAAAAACATTGAGATGAAATGAGAAAATGAAGCAAGTATTTTTTTCCAAATTCTGACATTGAAATATGGAATAAAAAGCCTTGGCCCTACCACATGCTGGGAGATGTGAACCAAAAACTTTTTTATTAAATCTAGATCCCTAAAGTTTAATCAAGTGGTCTCAGGTCTATAGAACAAATCCTTTCTGGAAGAAAGCTTCATCAGTTTAGCCTATCAAGATTTCCACGAGTTGAGAAAAGGCAAATATGAGCTCACAATCAGAAATTACAAAACACTCAAATTTCACATAAGCTTTAACAAAAGAAACAAGTTTAAATCCCCAATGGCATTAGATATTATAATTATCACAGACTACAAAACACTTCTTTATGAAATAATTAAAGACATAAAGATGGGATAAAACAGAGAGAGCAATGAGTCTTTTAAAAAGTAACCAATTTGAAAAATATCCCAGTAAAATTTTTAGTATAAAAATATTATATTTAAAAACCCACAGTTAAACTAAATAAAATAGACTACTACAGAGAGAATATTGGTAAATGAATAAGTAGATGTAAAGATAGTGCACAGAATACAACACCGAAATACCTGGAGATGGAAAGTCTGAGAGGTTCGATGACATGGAAGCTAGAATATGAAGGTTTTCCATCAGCAAATCAAAGTTCCAGAAAGAGAGAAAAGAGAAAAAAGATAGGAGAGCCATACTTGAAGTGATGTCAGCTGAGAATTCTTCAGAATGATGAAAACCCTGAAAACGTAAAAAATACATGGGAGAGCAAACATAAAATGTTAAAAGACTCACCTAACCCAAATCATGAAAACCACAGAGCATCAAAGCGGTGTTATGAGTAGCTAGAGAGAAAACGAAAGTCTATTAAAAACAATTGATGACAATTAGAGTGAAGGCACAAGGTCAATTTCTCAACATCCACGTGGAAGCAAGGAAGGCGTAGAATTGTATGTTCAGAGTACTGAGAGAAAATAAGTATCAGCCTAGAATTGTGTTAGAAGTAAAACTATCTTCAAGAAGGAGTGCAAGATAAAGAAATACTGGTATCGCCAAAACTGAAAAGCATTTCCTACCTGTACATTGCACTAAAAGAACTTCTAAAGAATGCAGAAAAGGTGATAGAATTTAAGTCATGAGCAAAAAATTGGTAAATCTAAACATACATTTTCTTTATGAAAAAGTAGTTTGTGGATTTTCACAAAAGGACAGAACTAAAGCATTATCAAACCTGATGTGTAGACCAGGAAGAAGTGATTAGAATAAAAGAGTTTAGGCAAAGGGCTTACAGTTCGAGTTAGGGTTATTTGTCAACATTAGATATTTTTAGTTAGCAATGTATTACCCATTTAGACAAATAAGCTCCAAAAAATTAGATTATGTAAATTCCAAACCAGTATAGGAGAGAAAATAGAAGAAAAGAATTATTTAAAAAAATGAAGAAATGAGAAAAGGAAGCTTAAAAGGGCAACAAATTCCCGAAATGCATTTCAAAATAACTAAGAGTAAATTTTAAATGTCTTACACAAAAAATAAGTAAGTTAGCTTATGGCTATGTTAATAAGCTTCATTTGAGCATTCCACATTGTATATCAAATCATCACTCTGTACCCCATAAATGTATACAGTTATGACTTTAATTAAGAAATTAATAAAAATAAATATAAACCAAAAACAAACCAAAAAAGAAAATAAAACAAAAGCTGGAGTTGATGAATTTAAATGTCAATGCACAAAGAGGAAGCAAACTGAGTAGTAAAGACCTAAACAAAGTAAATAAAATCATGCAAATTAAAAAAAAATCTAAATCAACAGTCACTGTAAATGAACTGAACTTGAAACTGAACTACAGAGATTGTCCCATTGAATGACAAAATAAAGCCAACTATATAGTCTTTTCAATATATAAATGGGTCATTATGAAAGTTTAAAAAACCAAAAAATGTAGAATCCACCCAGATGGAAACAAATGAAGCACTTCTAACAACACCAATAAGCCGAGCAAGTTGCAATTTGCCTGGATGAATCAGAAAGGATGCCGTCAACTGTGTTTCTTGGAAGTGAAATAACAGAACATAATGTGGTCCGCCTCAAAACTTTCGTAGTGATCCACGTACACCAGAACATAAGAACTCAGATGGTTAAAGACACACCAGGCAATGGCAACCAAAACAAAGTGAGGATGGGGATATATTTTCATCTTATATATTCATAGAGTACATGCCTCATATATAGAATTTAAGACAAGGAGGATTAGTAGGGGTAAAGGTGGGACCCAAATAATAATAAATCTTCAATTCACCAAAAAGATTTTGAAAAATCTAAATTTATGTGTATCTGTTACAGTATCATATCTCATTAAATCTAAGTTGCCAACATTTGTAAGACAGACCATTATTTTATCTATCACTATAAACAACAAAAACTGCTGCAATTGAACTATGATATAATGCTTTCATAGTATGCCAATTTTAAGTGATTTTTATTTCAGAGATGTCACATGTGAACAAAAGTCTTCTTAGAATCCATGAACTATGACAGCTTCACACCATCTAAAGCCAGTATTTATATAATAGTATAGAAAGAATACAATCTACATCTTACTCAAAGATTTTTAAGTATTTCTTTTAATTTGCAATAAGTCAAAGACAAAAATTAAAGACATAGAACATAAGTGACAAGCTGATTTTAATGGACAAACTTAGACTTATGCACAATTAGAGAATACATATTCATATCAAGGACCTGTGGAATATTTTAAACATTGACCATGTCTTTAGCTATAAAATTTTAAGAAATTTCAAAAACTAGATACCATGCACATGTTCTCTGACCACAATGCAATTTAAAGTTAGAAATTAATAAAAATTTTGTTAGAAAACCCCATCTGTTTAGATGTTTTAAACACAACAGTCATAACCCATGGCTCATAAAAATAATGGAAATTAAAAATTCCTAGAGCAGAATGTTAATGGAAATACTATATATAAAAATAATGGCATGCATCCATTTATAATGAAAATCTCTCATGGAACAAGGAGTTGAATGGAACTTCTTAGCTAAATAAAGAGTATCTACCTCTACTTTGTTCTTTTCTGGGGGTGGGGGTGGGATTTGCCGAGGTTACAAAGAATTAGGTTACACTAAGATTGCAGTTGTTAGGTAAAGTCCCGCTTGTAATTGTGTCCTGCCCCCAAGAGGTGTGCCATACACCACGACACCCCATTCCCTTCTCCCCTCGCCTCACTCTACCCTTATTCTCCTATCCCCACCTTCACATACTTTGTTATTAATAGTCAAAATTAGAAGCATTTCTCATTAAATTAAACGCATTTAAAATTTTTCTTCCATCCAGATTGTCTTACAGAGACAAAAACCCATTCACGTATGTTTGGCAGAGGGTAAGGCAGGAAGAGAAAATTTTTGTTTCCGTTTGGCTTATTTTATAATTTCTTAAAAGTGTTTGATTCACTTTGACAGCTTTCCCGCGAAGCTGTACCAATTTAAATTTCTGTCAACAGGGTGTGAGAGGGTTCATTCCACCACATGTTCACAAGCATTATGTATTTCCATTTTAATAAATAACAGAATACCTTTTTTTGGCAGTATGGCTGGTGTCAGGTTTGAACTCGCCACCCTCAGTATATGGGGCCCATGCCCTACCCACTGAGCCACAGGCACTGCCCCCAGAATACCTCTTTTTTGGAGAAAAAAAAAATCTTCAATGCCTTGTGAGGCTGAACATATTCAGTGTATTGGCTATCTTTATATTTTTTTAATTCTTTATTAAATTATAACTGTGTACATTAACGCATTTATGAGGTACAATGTGCTGATTTGATATACAATGTGGAATGCTTACATCTAACTGATTAACATAACCATCTCCTCGCTTACTTATTTGTTGTGATAAAACATTTATTTTTATTTTGTAAACAATTTTTATGCAGTTATTATTAATTTTTTATTTTATTTGTAAGGACTTTACAACATTAATAAGAGATAATAAACTTTTACTTGCCATAGTTGATAATAAATATATTTTTTAACTTTGTCATTTGGGTTTTACTCATACTTTTTAGTGGTGTTTTACCATGCAGAAAAATTGTTAACTTTTTACATGGCCAGACCTAACAATATTTTACAAAATTTTAAAAGATATTTGCAAAATCTTCTCCATGTGTTGGCCACCACTTTGTAGAAATTCCTAATGAATATATTGTGAATAAAGGTACATTTGACTGCAATTTTCCATTTTCCCTTTGAGTAGCAAACTTAGGGGTGACTTTTGGGGACACCCTGTGGTTGTAACACCTATTGGTTATACTTGCCAGAATTTCTCTCTTCCTTGGCATCTATTTATTTGTATGTTTGCTTAAGTATCATTATGGGCTCATCATTTGTTTTCTTGTATCATTTCTAACTTTGCTTTTATGCATATCCCTATATATTAGAGAGTTTCCAATAATTTTTAGTTGTTCTTTACAGGTCCCATCCTGTTTAATTAAATTGGCATTATTTGGGAGAGAATGATAATTCTTATCACTGACTCCAATTATTCTTTTGTAGCTCTATTTTTAGTAGATATTTTAATTTCAAAATATTAATGGGGTACACATAGTTTTGTTCCATGAAAGTCAGGGCTCTTCATGTATCAGTCACCAGGATAGTGTGTATTGCACCTGATAGGTCAGGCTTTTTTTGTTTGTTTTTTTAGAGACAGAGTCTCACTCTGTCACCCTCGATAGAGTGCTGTCGCCTCACAGCTCATAGCAACCTCCAGTTCTTGGGCTTAGGTGATTCTCTTGCCTCAGCCTCCCGAGAAACTGGGACTACAGGTGCCCACCACAATGCCCAGCTATTTTTTTGTTGCAGTTTGGCTGGGGCCGGGTTTGAGCCCGCCACCCTTGGTGTATGGGGCTGGTGCCCTACCCACTGAGCCACAGGCGCCGCCCGTGATAGGTCAGTTTTTATCCCTCACTCCTCTCTCTTCTTCTTGTTTTTCAATGTCCTTTAGGTCCTTTTGTGCCCACATGCACCCATCATTTAGCTGCCACTTATTAGTGAGAACACATGATATTTGGTCTTTCATTCCTGAGATGCTTTGCTTAGGAAAAAAATCTCTCACTATATTCAAAAATTAATTCAAGATGGACGAAAGCCTTAAATTTAATGCATGAAACCATAAAATCTAGAGGAAAATGTAAGGTAGGAAAAACTCTTCTAGACATTGGTCTGGGCTAAGAATTTATGGCTAATACCCCAAAGGCAAATATAGCAACAAAAACAGGAATAAGTAGGACTTATTCTGCATTAAAATGCTTCTAAGCAGCTAAGAAACTAATCAACAGAGACAATAGACAATCTATAGGATGGGAAAAAAGTATTCACAAACTGTACATTCAACAAAGGCCTAATAACCGGAATCTACAAAGGACACAAATCAGCAAGACAAAAAAAAAAACAAAAACAAAAAAAAACAACCAAACAACATTATTATGAAGTAGACATAAGACATGAACAGAAGTTTTTCAAAAGAAGATAGACAAATGGCCAACAGACACGAAAAAATGCTCAACATCACTAATCATGAGGGAAATGCAAATTAAAAGCACAAGGACATGCCACATTACCCCTATCAGAATGGCCATTATTAAAATGTCAAAAAACAATAGATGTTGGTAAAGATGCAGAGGGAAAGGAACACTTATACACTGTTGGTTGGACTGCAAATTAATACAACCTCTATTGAAAAACAAGAGATTCCTCAAAGAAATAAATGTAGACTTAACAATTCAATCCAGCAATCCCACTACTGGGTAACCACCCAAGGGAAAATAAGTCCTTTTATCAAAAAGACACCTGTACTTAAATATTATCACAGCACAAGTCACAATAGTAAAGATGTGGAACCAACTTAAGTGCCCATAAATTTATGAGTGGGTAAAGAAACATTGGTATAACTATACCATGGAATATACTACTCAGCCATTAAAAAGGAATGAAATAATGTCATTCCCAGTGACTCAGATGGTACTGGATACTTTTTTAAAAATGATAAACACTTTCTATGCTTTTCTATTTCATCGTACTTAATTTATTCAATAAGATTAATGCAGAATCACTTAGTGATGTTAAAAAATACAAACTTAGCAATCTCTGATATATTATTTTTAATTTCATTTTAACCATAAACTCAGAGAAAGCTGAAGTAAAATTCTAAAGTAAGAAATATACCAGGGAAGAGGGAGGGGAGGGGAGAGAAGGGAGAAGGATGGGTGGAGGGAGGGTAATTGGTGGGACCACACCTAGGGTGCATCTTACAAGGGTACATGTGAAATTTACTAAGTGTAGAATATAAATGTCTTAACACAATAGCTAAGAAAATACCGTGAAGGCTATGTTAACCAGATTGATGAAAATATTTCAAATTGTATATAAAAACAGCACATTGTACCCCATGATTGCATTAATGTACACAGCTATGATTTAATTAAAAAAAAAATAACTATACCTATTTGTTTGGAAAGGGAAGGTAGAAAGGAAATAGTTACATTCTCACATAACTAACATTTTAAAAAATTTATCCAGTGTTATTTATCTGACATTGTTTCTCCAAAGTGCCTCATCTACTCTAGCCAGACAAATCTCTTCATTATTCCTGCTTCAGGCCATGTGCATTTCAAATTCTAAGCCTTTGCTGAAAATATTCTTTGCCAGGCATATTCTTTCTCTTCCCTTTGGTTTATTAAAATCTGTTTTTTTAAGGAATCTTAAAGGCCAAACTCTAGCTCCTTCATCATAAAGCTTTCTTTGAATATCTGTTCCATGCAGTTCAAACATTTTTAGAACTTTTTCTAATTATAACAGCAATAAAACAAGGTCATAGAACATTTGATAAAGAGAGGACATATTTTGTACAACTTTAACTCCCTGTTATATATTATAAATTCCCTTAGCCTATTTTTAATATGAATATATAGTTGTAACCCTAATGGACTTATAATTTTGTATGCTATGTTAGCATAGTTTTGTGCTTTTCTGTGTTACTTTATTCTATTTATTATGACCATAATGACTCTCTGATAGTCCATAGAGTCGACGTGCTATTATTTATTTAATCTTTGCTTTAATGCTATCCCTTCTAATAAGAAACTCTGTAGTGAAAAATATTTGTTGGGTAGTTTTCCATTCTTTGGACAATTATTTTTCTCAAATAAACATCAAGAATTAAAATTCGAGGAGAGAAAATAGAAAAGAATTTTCAGGCTCTCGATACATGTTATCATATGACTTTCATCTACCCATTTCACGTGTAAGAGTTCTGGTGCCCCAGTAGCCTTTATTTCACTGGATATGAATATCTTCTTTTCCACTTTTTATTTAAGAGGGGGGAAAAAGCATGTTAAACATGTCGCCCCTACTTCTAAACTGTCATGTATTAGTCAGGGTGCATGTGTTAATTTTGTGTCCACAAGGAGAGTGTAAGGTCCTTGCTTAAAGCTAGAGATAGTGATAAATTTATATTTTATGCCCCACAATAGCCCCCTCAAAGGTATGGCATACATAGTCATCTTCACTATTGGCTTAAGTGAATTAAACATTCACAACATTCCTTTCGTGTTCCACAAACTCAAGGTCATTTATGATTTGACAAACACCAAATTCACCTTAACCTCACCTATAGAGGTTAGACACATAACACGTAGTTATCCTTGGAATCAAGGTTACCTAAAAACTTCAGTAAACATGTGTATATTGACTTTTTCAAGAACATCAGACTCATTTTATTCTAGTTCTCATCCAATTAATTCACAAGGCATGAGCTGTTTAGCCAACATTTTCAGGGTTGCTCATACAAAGACCAAAGAACACAGCTGTGGTCCTCTACAAGTGACATTCTAGGTTTCTAAAAAGTCTCCTACCTCTGCAAGAAAGTAAACGCCACCTGGCATAGAAGTACTCTATTGCCAAAAGTTTGTCGCTCTGCTTGTTTCCCACTCTGCCTAATTTTAGAACAGTGCCAAGGATACGGTCAGTCAATATCTATTTGCTGAAGGGCTGAATGAATGAATCTGTATACTTACCTTGCATTAATCAGTCACTCTACAAATATTTATTGAGCTCTTGTGAGGTGCAAAGCCCAGTGTACTAGTTACCATGAAAAAAACAGATCAAGTTGACAGATCCTTCTCATGGCAGGAATCTGGATCTAATGAGCTTGAGGTTCCATTCAGGGCATTTTTCTGCAATTCATGTGCATTTCCCTTCCTCCTAACATGTCACACCCACAAGCCAAATAAAACTTCTGGAGTTGCATTTCTGTGATGACAGCCCCGCCCCATCTCCCCAGGAGCCTGAAAAGGAGTTGTGTGTTGCTGATTTTTGGTGCCAGTGACTCCTGGACTGGGACAAGGATGGCTCCAGATGGACGCCTTTGTGGAGGGCTCCCTTTTATCCTTGGTTGTAAGCTGCATGAGCAGTTATATTATAAATGGGTAATTTATTGACGCCTCCCCAAGGCCTCCTCTGCTGCCTCTTTCATGGATGCTGTTACCAAAGGTTACCAATGTGCCTGGCACCTTTGATTTTTGTGGGCACTGTAGACCAGAGGGGGAAAAGAAAGTTGTTGCCTTGAGCATCTGCACACTGGCTTTTCACATGTCCTGCAAATGGGTACCTGCCAGCCATCTTCCCCAGATATCATTCTGACCACTGGGTATTTTTTCTTTCCTTTTTTTTTTTTTTTTTTTTTAGCTGCTTACTATTGCAGATATTAACCACAGTGAGGCCTGGGCACTTAGCTCTCCACTTTAATTATTCATCTTCATGAAGAAAAATTTCCCCTGTGTGCTTTATTCTCCAGCAGCCCCGACCTGAGCGCACGCAGACTCCTCCTTCCTTCTCTCCCCGGAGTGCCTTGTGTGTCGAAAGGCCTTTCACTGGGGTGCTCGTTCCATTTATGCCCTTAATATGCATTTTGTGTTCTGCCAAGGGGGTCAGGAGGGCACACGGAGAAGCCAGATGGCTTACCTCTTCCCTCAGGAAACACGCCGCTATTTAGCTGGGCACCTTCCCAACTCCAGGCAGGGTGAGATTCCACTGTTTGAGGGAGAGCTGGTTCAAATGCCACTGTCCCTGAGATTCCAGCTCCAAGTTCCTCTAGGCTATGCACTTTTCTACTTCACTGACACTCACTGGAGTTTTTCTGCCAGAAACAGCGTTTTAGGAGATATTGGGCGTGGGGGGTGGAGGGTAGGAAGGGAGGAGGGATGGGAAAAAAGCACCCCGTGTTATTTATGGCCTCTGATCAGGCACAAGTTTCTGTTATTTTAATCCAGCTGAAATAAGAAACCATAATCCACGGATGAAAAGACAGTGAACAAACTCAGTTCAATCGCGAGCACCCTGAGGATGTTTGCCCCCCATTTCTGATTTTTTTTTAATGTTCTTTCCCGGCTGCTGTTTCCCAACTTCAACTTTTGAAAAGCCGAGCAGTTTAACTGGCCAGGCCCAGGGACTTATTTGTATGCAGCACAAATTTCAGAATCTGTTCTCAGCCTGTGCCGAGTGAAAAATGGCCTGCATTTTCTTGATAGCCCATGTGGTTGTAAAGAATAAATGGCTAATGAATTACAGATGAACATTGACGCAAATTAATCTTCCCGCTGTCCCTGGGTTATATGGCAGCCATTTAAAAGTTTAATCAATACACTAAAGTTGAAAACATGCAGGCACTGCAGTTGTTTGGATGTAATAAACATCAGAGGGAACCGGGAGGTTTGCACCCAGTCCATGTATCATAATGACAGGTATTTATGTTTAATGGACTAAATATTTTTTATTGGAAGGGAGCAAATGTCAGCTTAACTTTGTGAGCCCCGCATTCAACTTTCCTTTGAGGTTGGTGAAAGACGGCTGACGTGTCATTGGAAATGAAATGTTAAGGGGATAAGAAAAGCACGACGCAGACAAAGCGCGGATGGGAGCCGTTTGCAGATGTGGCGCGGCGCTCGCGTTCTGCAGCAATTCATTAACGAAAACGTAAACTCTGATATTTCTAATGTTGCTGTAAAACGGTTTACTAGGAACAACTTTAATGGTTATTAGCGAAAACAAGTACCCAGATCTGCCAGATATTCCTTTCGGTGCAGGCTTTTGTTTGAAAACTCTTTCCTGGGTCATATTTGCTGAAGATTTATAATTAGTCTTTTTCCTTAACGTGAGGAGTGGAGGAGAAACTGCGATGGCTCTCAGCCCTTGGAGTCCCTGGATCTTTCCTCTTGAGCGGTGTCCAGTGACTTTGAATAACCCTGTGTTCTCTTTTGGAATACTTGTATCTTAATTACTTTTCAAGCTGAGATTCTGTAGCTCCGCTCTGAGGTTGGTAGGACCAGGGTGGCTAAAAGAGAAAGGACTTTGCCAGGAGCAGTGCCCTCTCGCCGGACGGATATGGGCTGAGACGGAAGGAGAGAGAGAAATGGCTTCATCTGAACCACAGCAGCAACAATACAGATTCAACCCAGCTTTTCATTTTCTTTTGTATTTTTCTCCCAAAATAAGACAGTTGAATTCTGTTATCCCTGTGGAGCACAGGGCCATGGAAAAGGACGCACACCTTATAAAAATAATCAGAAACATTTTAAACAATGGAGAGCCTGGTTTTAACGTCCCTTCTGCAACCAATTGTCTCAGGTCCTCTTCGGTGTTTGAGGGCACACATAATGGCTGCGCTTTGCAGAAAATAATTCAGCAGATAGTGAGATGAGGCTGCAGGATGAGGGAGACAGGGTAGCAACTGAGATACTTAGGATCCAGTATGCAGATCTTTGAAAATAGATTAATTGCATCCTTTTATATCTTAAGTAATTTTTTAAAATAACAACCTTAAGTACATTTTTTAAATGACAACAATTTGTGTTCTAATGGGCTTACTATTCAGAGGAAATCAGCATCATAGGAGATTAAATCAATCAGCCCAACTGGTATATTCTCTAGCCCTTTGTCATCCTATAACCAAAATGGGAAGAAACTTTTTGTTAGGAAAACCGAAGCATGACTCACTGTTACCAGTAACAATGTCCCACCCAGGCTCCCCCCCACCAAAGTCCTTGAGTTTTTCTTTATTTTTCTTCCTACTCTCACTATCTTAGAGGATGGATTCATTTGCTTCTTTGTTCATTTTATGTTTCTACCTTATGAAGGTAAACTCTGTGATAGGGGCTAGGAGAGCTCAATTTTCTCCTTTGTTCCTAGAATCCCAGTGCCTGGCCCACAGTAGCTTCTTATTTGAGTAGTTAAGAGAATAGAAGGCTATTCTTTCTTCTGACCTTTAATAATTAGAACTGCAACCATTTTTTGATCACCTGTTTTGATCACTAGTCACTGTGATGGTTGATAGTATGATACATGGTCTTAGTTGTTACCTACAAGGTAAGAATTATTATCCCCATTTTAGAGGCAAAAACTGAGGTTGAGGAAGTTGCAGCTAGCTATTTGTTGTCACTGGTTTAGGATTTGAATCCTGACCTGTTTGTCC
This sequence comes from Galagoides demidoff, assembly GCA_963574575.1. Classification (NCBI taxonomy): domain Eukaryota; kingdom Metazoa; phylum Chordata; class Mammalia; order Primates; family Galagidae; genus Galagoides; species Galagoides demidoff. Next base: position 8,209 of record CAUYQV010023647.1, on the reverse strand, counting down.
ATATTTCAGTGGACAACAACACCCCCCCCCCGCCATGTTCATGTTCCTCATGTTGTCACTGGTAATTAAAATCTCCCTAAGTGACCCTAGCTTTTTATTCTAGACCATCACCAGCCAGCTCCACAACTGGCTGCTAATAGACAGGAGGATTAGAGTACACTTTCCCACCTAAACCTGTTTCCAAATCATTGACTCTAAAGAAGTACTCACTGCCTATTTAGTGATAGATGATGTGACCCATAGATATGTGTTTTTCATGGTCTGGAGAAATACTAGGGGCTCTGGAAGATGGTGAGATATATGTGTCAGACAAATGTATGTTCAGCTACAAGCAATAGAAATGCGATGAATAGCGACCTAAATGTGTTGGTCACATAGAAGTGAAAATGGAAGAAGGCAGTCCAGGACTGTTACAATGGCTGAAAGGAAAGGTCAGTAGGTGCCCAGACTCTTTCTGGATTTCTGTTTCACTTCCCTTAGTATGTGAGTTTTATCCTCATGTTCTCAAAGTGGTTGCTACTGCTCCTGGCATCATTTCATTATTCCAGGCAGGATAAAGAGGGAAGCCTTTTTCTTACAAGGCATTCATTTTTTCTTTGTCGATGGACAGCTTTCTAAAGATGTATACCTCTTTCTCATTGCCCAGACCATGTCATTGGGAGGTTGGAAAATCAAATATTTCAGTTTTTATGCTCTTAGATTAGAGGAAGGTAAGATAAAAGAAAGCCAACCCATAGTGTCTGCTATGTAAGGCAAGACAGACTCAGCTTTTTACATTCCTACTGAAGGCTTGAAATTTTGCTAGATGTCATATATACCAACTTATATCATCTTTATAACTACTTTTTTACAGAAGAATATTTATTCCCATTATACTAGAAGGTGGTAGAGCTGGGATTTGAACCTTCATTTGTCTGTTTCCACCCTAGGCCTTTTCTCTAATGCCGTGTTTCTTCAGCCACCATTTTTATTTCATAGCCATGATAATTTCATGCTGAAGGCCATTCCTACTTGTTTCAGCTCATGGGGAAAGTGCTGTCTTAATTCACTTGACATATGGAGTTTAATGCTTGGAAGGTTAAGTATGCACTGCCATGTGCCACTGTCTATCCTTTTGTATTCAACCATTGAAATTTCTATATTTTAAAGCGGTTAAGAAGGTGGGATGGAGTCTATCTAGATTCAAAGCTTGGCTCTATAAATTCCTCCCAACGTAAGCTCAGACAAATTACATAACCTTTCTGCTTCGAGTTCCTCATCTGTAAAATGGGAATAATAGTCGTTTCTACAGCATGACTGTCCTGAGAGGAATAAGTGCTTAAAACAGTGTCTGGACCTCAGGAAATGTTGGTTAATTGTTATTACTATTATTACCCATAGTTATCACGTTCCATTTTGTCTACGTGATTGAGCTTTGTGAGGCCAGATGCTGTTTTTTCCTCTCTTAATATTCTCCTGAAACACTTAACAAGTTTCCACTTCACATTGGACACACTGAGTACAAACTAATTCAAGAATCACACTTCAAATCCTTGTTCCATTGATTTAACATCGCTTTGCCTCACCTTCTGAATCCTAAAATGGGAAAACGAATACTGTCAACTGCAGAGGGTTGTTGTGATGGTTGAATGAGATAATGCACTTCAAGTTCTTAGAGCAGTGTGTGGTTCATAGGAAAAGATCTGGGGTGGGTGTAATTATTATAATCACTCATGAATTTCTAGCCTTCAAACACTAAAACTCCATGAGATGATAATCTATAATGATTCCAAGAGCAGTTTTCTCAGGCCATCTCAGGGACGTGATTATTAAGAAGAACCATATCCTTCTGGTGAAACTATGTTGAGGATATCCTGTGACAGGGAGCATGGTAGCTGTTGGAGTGCAAAGTGACAAACAACAAGGGCAGTGTTCACACTCAATAACAACCAAATCCTGAAAAGTAAAACATTCGTTGGATATAATTTTACACTTATTAAACTAGCAAAGATGATCAAATAACCATATGCAGTGCTGTTAAGTGGATTGGAAATATATTGACTGGTTTGTGTAAAAAAAAAAATCCTTTATTCTCATGTTATTCTTATCTGTCTTGATAGGTTTTTAAAAAGCCTTTTGGCCCTATTCATTGAGTCTAGGAAGTATCTAGATCCATTAACTTGGGAATCTTTTCTAAGGAAAGATTAAAAAATGTATAAACAAAGCATCTTTATACACCGAAATGTTTAATATAGCAATGGTTATATCATTAAAACACAAAGTCATTCAATTATATGAAAAAGATAAATATGGCCCATCTACAGAATACAATGTTATCTAGCATTCAAGTGATGTTTAAAGTAGTTTTTAACATGATAAAGCAAATATTTAAGCAATAAAGAAAATAAAATATGCAGGCTGTCCCTGAGTTACAAAAATCCTACATACATATAAGTGGCACAGAGGTTATTTCAGTAAGACCCAAAGTTACAAACCTCTGACTGACGTATGACTCACACTTACAAATGGGGGCTATTACAGAGAATTCAGCCAAAGAACGAACCTACAAAACCTATCTCATTCATAACCCGGGGACTCCCTGTCTATAAAGTCTATAAATTCATCCATGTTTGTAATATTTGGAAAGAAAAAAGACTAGAGGGCCAAACATCCTAATGCTATCTGTGTTAGTTCTGGGCACTGTAATTACACATGATTTTTATTGTTTTTCTGTTTTTTTTTTTACAATGAGCATGTAAATATAATATGAAAAAAGTTAAAAACAAACCCCCAAACAACAATATGCTCTTTATGAAAATAGTTCCAGAGGAAATACTAGTGATAATAAGAAAAAGGGTTGGTATGAGTTAGGAATTGTGTTCAGCTGCAACTAACAGCCCAAATAACAGTGGTTTTAACAAAATACCATCATATAGGATGAACCCCAGATGTAGGCAGTCTGTGGCTGCTATGATATCCCTAGGAACCCAGGCTTCTTTGATTTTTGTTCTGCCTTCCAACAGATGGGTTTCCCATCCTCAAGTTTGATTTATAGTCACCATATTAGTGCTGTCATACCAGCCCTTCTTTCCATGTTCCAAGTAGTGGGGAGGAAGAAAAAGCATAGTCAGCACTGCCACGTTCAACAGCATGTAGGGGAATATGGATGCTGGGTAGACAGCCCGACTTTCAGGTCTCTGGAGCTCTACCGCTCCATAGAAGGTTGATTTTTAACAAAGGCCAACACATCAGTGCCACCAATACACAGTACCGTGTGCTGCTGCTATCATCACCTGCTCGTGGTACACCTGCCGAATCGTCTTTACATCCAGTTGCCGTTCCAAGCCTCTGTTACTGGCCATGCTTTCCTGTCCACCTCTTTAAAAGAAGCATAATGAAAATTTCACTGCCTTGTGGGATTGTGGTGAGGATAATATGATTTTATAGTTGTGAACGTCCTTTGGAAAGGCTAAGTGTGCTGTGCAAATGTAATTTTTATGAGACTACGCAGAGCTAATGGGAGTCAAGTGCTCATGTCATGCCAGTCACCGCAGAGCTCCTCACATGCGGCATTTCACTGCATCTTAGGGATTTGACGTTATGCATGTCCCCATTTTACAGGTGCAGATATCGAGAAACAAAGAGATTTGAACCCAGGTTGCCCTACTCCTGAGTTCATGACATTTGTTCTCAAACTTTAGAGGGCTTAAGAATTGCAGTAAACTTGTTACAAGTGCAGATGTCTGGGAAAGCTGTCAGGCTCTGCAGCAGGTCGTCTGTAAACTACATGTAATTGCTCTCCGTTCTACTACCTCTGAACTCCAGCAAAGTGGCAAACAGCAGTGTTCCTCGGACTGGGCTCCTCCAGCTCCCAAATTCTACTGGAGTCCTTGCCTGATCTTCTCTGGCAGGAAGACTACAACCCACTTGAGGGCATAACTGTAGGAGCATGCCATGGCTCAGAAGGGTGTGTCATCCTCCATGGAAACAGGTCGCTCACTTCCTAGGCTACTTCTTACATCCTTCTTGTGTGGGGTGAGAAGACTTTGACCAATAGTTTTTACTTTGTTGGTTGGATTTTCATTATTTTCCAAAGAGAAAGTCACTGAGGCTAAGCATAAGGGCTGATTTACCAAGGGGGATATAGACAGTTTCCAAGGTCAAGAGTGTCCCCCCCACACACCTGACTTTTGAACTTTCCTCTTGGTCCACTCATAGGATATGTGCAGTGAGGAGGTCCATGTTGGGCAATGGTTAGACTCCCACAGCAGAAAGCACGGACTGTGCCATTGAAAAGTCTCACTCCCAATTCAAATGCAGGGAGACTCTCAGAGCAACTGAATTCTGGAAACATTGTTCTTTGTAAGACTATGCTGTCTTGCAATGGATCAGAACCAACAGGACAAATCATAGGTTGTGGTAGATTTATGCTCACAGGGATGTAGGAAGAGGGAATGGAAGCTATGGGCAAGGATTTTCCTGAACTGAATCATAAACTGATTTGGTGGGCCCTGGGGAGGACATAAACACGACCCCCAGGACTGTGGATTTGGATTCTATTTAGATCCATTTTATAGGTAATCTGGAAAAGAAAGAAAGGGTAAAAATAATACTAGTTAATGCATAAGGTTGTTTAAAGGATCAAGGGATGAGATAACCTATTTAAAATACTGATCACAGGCCTAAGCATAGGACACTCAATGAAATTAGCTATGGTGATGAGGAGGAGGAGGAAAGGGCCAAGAAGTCTGCTAAGATTCTGCACCATAACATGTATCTCAGCTGAGAATTCACTTTGCAAAGAAGGTTTGTCATTATAACTGGAAAATACATTTTGAAAATTTTATCATGACATGAAACACAAAACGTTTTTAAAAGCCAGAAGTCACAGAGACACTGCTCTTTGCATTCTTCTCTGGATTATTATTCCCCCAAATCATGTTTGTTATAAAGCATCACTTAATCTGGAGTCTGAGCAACACACCACTAATCACAGATTTTTTCCCATAGTATTTTTGTCTTTCTGAACACATTATTTAATCTTTGCCAATCTCACTTTTTAACTCATGCACTGGGGGTAATAAAACCTACCTAATAATTGTGAAAATTAAATGAGATGACAAATTTTAGAGTCCTCAGTAGAGTGTTCTGCACATAGAAGGTGATCAAATCAATAACCAATGTGTGAAGACCTGTGGCGGCCAACAGAGATCTTCAGAAAGTGGCATCATCCTTAGGGGGGACAATCTGCCTTCTGCTGTGGTCACTGTGCCTGATACAGAAGACAATTCTGTGGAAAGAACACTCAGATCTGAGCACTCCTTTTTGAATGTTAATGTTTTCAAAGCCACAGGACTTATCCCATGTTTGAGGGTACAGAAATTTTGTTTTGCCTTTCCTGTGAATGTTGGAGAGAAAATCCCCACCCCTCACCCATCATGGTCATCACCATGAATTTTGGTGATGAATTTGGAAACATTCTAAAGGCCATTGCTCAGAAGGGCTTGTCCTCCTCCTTGGAAACCAGTCGCTTACTTCCTAGGCTACTTCTTATATACTTATGAGAGCAGGAAGCACTTCCTGCTCTTGGGAATTTGCCTAGTTCTTCCCCAATATTGGAGGGTCCAGCCTCTGTACTAAAGCTGTCAGTGACTGCAATGGCCTTTAATGACTTCATGGTCCAATATTAATCAATAAATTCAATTTCTTTAGCAGATATGTATATAGGATTATTAAGTTGATATTAAGATGATATTAAGTTATAAATGGTTATTCATTCCCAACAGTGGATTGCTGGGTATCATGCCAGACGGTCCCTATGATTCAAGGGGTAGGTGATTCAAGATGGGGAGATGGGGGTATTAGAATTGAATAGTAGAGGTGAGAGTAGTAGATATCCCATCTTGTTTCTGATGGAGAAAAAGCATCCAGTATTTCTATATTAAACATGATGTTAGCTATGGAGTTTTCATAGATGACTTTTATCAGTTTGAGGGACTTCCTTTTTACCCTATGTTGATGGAAGTTTTAGCATGAATGTTGAATTTTGCCTATAGCTTTTGTCTACATCAATTAAGATGATTTAATTTTTTAATCTGTTGATATGGTAAATTATATTTATTTTTGAATATCGAACCAACCTTGCATCTGTCAGGCAATCTCTATGTGGTCATGATGTATTATACATTTTTATACCCATGGATATTATTTGCTAATATTTTATTAGAAGTTTTGCACAAATGTTCATAAGGAATATTCTTATCATGTATTTGTTTAGTTTTATTATCAATATAATTCTGGACTCATGAAAAATATCCCTACTTCTTCAATTTTCTGGAAAATTTTATGTAGAATTGCAGTTATTCTTTGTTGAATCTTTGGTTGAATTTGTCATTTAAAGCCATTTTAGTCCAGAGTTAACTTCATGGTCTGATATTAAGTTATGAAGTCAATTTCTTTGTGGATATAAGTTTCACCATGTTATTCATTTCTACTTTACTGCCTAAGCTGCTTTTTTATTTTAAATAAACATCACCCACCTTAACCCACTCCACGTAATCATTATGGCCATCTGATAACCATAGTGTCATGTACAGCTTGATTACAAATACTTCTCACAACCTCCTGCGTCTTCTGTTTGGTAAACAGAGAAATTTTATTTGTGCATTTAGAAAAGATTTTAACCACATTTTGAATTCCAGGACCCACGGATTCAAAGAAGAATAAGACAATATCCTTGAATTCAAATACATTATATTTAAGTGGAAGTAATAGTAATAAAATGCATGACTATGCTACAATGATAGGGGTAATGACTGTGTGATGAAAGTGCACAGAAAGATAAAACAAAGAACTATTACTTAAGCCTAGGGGAAATCAGGAAGACTTCTAAGAAGAAATAGCATTTGGATTGGGCCTTGAAAGATAAGGAGAATTTGATCGGGCAAAGAGGAGTCTTGTCATCTGAATTGCCATTCAATGTTTGGGGGAACAGGCTATTCCAGCTTCCACTAGGGGTGAGAACATTAGCTTTAGGAATTCATTGTTTTGATCAAGCAACCTATAATCTCAATGGTAAGTTAAAAAGTTAAATTGCTTTAGTTACCCTAATTATTCTATTTATATGTTCTAAATGACCTTGGCATGGCTACAGAGTGGAGTTACAATGAGTTCATGGTGATTCTCAGAGTTTTTGATCCTATTTCTATTTATTTTTTCATAGTTGTAATAAGAAAAATCTTCTTTAAAGAAGATGTGGCCTCTAAAATAGATCTTCATTGAATGCCGACATTCCTATCACAAAACAAGAATAACCATTTGGAGAGAGAGAGAGAAAATGAGAGAATAAGTCACAAGCACCTGTAAAATGTGACCATTGTTTTCAAATAGGATAGTACAGAATGTCTTCCCAAGTCAGTTTTTCATAATTAGTCACAGTCTTACCTTGAGTATGTTGATCATGGCAGGCCAAGTTAAGATGCTACGTCCAGATTCAACTGAATTCATTTCCCTCTGAATATACCATGAAAAATGACTGGTATACATTTGTAAATACTTCTTCCTCATCTTGGTTAACAGTGTCTAGATCTTTCTTACATGAGATATAAGTTTGCTGTTCTTGCAATTGCTGTTGGTTTTCTTGCTTTTACACGTGCATGGTGACCTCTAAGAGTATCTTGCTCTTATCCGGAAGTTTGCAAATTCATTCCTTTACTTAATTAATGGAGGCTCTTTGGAAGTTAGGGTCCCTTATTTTTAGCTTTCAGTTCAATGCACCTACTGATTTCCATTTAAAAATAGATACTGTCTACTTGACTTTCTTGTTAATCTTTGATACTAGAATATAACTCTAATAGCTCTATAGCATTGCTACTTACATACATATTCATGGGTATTTAGGTAAAGCCTAGATGGCTTAGAATTATTCTAATCTGACTAAATCTGTTATCAAAGTTTTTGCTTCAATAGTATGCTATAAATGCATATGTTCAATTTGGGGAAGAAAACATAATATAATCTTAGGTTTCAAAACATAAATTCTTAACATATATTTACTGTTTATTATGGGCTGGGAACAATGCCAAGGACTTAAGTGACTGCAGCAGACAAATCAGACTTGTTTTTGTTTGTTTGTTTGTTTGTTTTTATTAATTGATATCTGTATACATTAATGCAAACATGGGGTACATTGTGCTGTTTTCATATACAATTTGAAATACTTTCATCAAGC
>CAUYQV010023642.1:0-13650 GCA_963574575.1 Galagoides demidoff | reverse complement strand
TTATTAAATGATAGCTGTATACATTAATGCAAACATGGGTACAGTGTAGTGTTTTCATATACAATTTGAAATATTTTCATCAAACTGGTTAACATAGACTTTCTGTCATTTACTTAGTTATTGTGTTAAAACATTTATACTCTAGTTCTAGAAAAGTTCACTTGTGCCCTTGTTAGACAGACCATATAGGTGATCTTTTCAGTCACCATCCCACTACCCATCCACCCTTCTCCCCTCCCTGACCCCACACCCTCCCCATATTCTTAGACTAGAATTAAGCTGTAGCTTTCATTTGAGAAATATAAATTAGTTTCATAATAGGGCTGTGTACATTGGATACTTTTTCTTACATTCTTGTGATACTTTGCCAAGAAGAACATTTTCCAGTTCCATCCATGTAAATATGAAGGAGGTAAAGTCTCCTTCTTTCTTTAGGGTGCATAGTATTCCATGGTGTACATATACCACAGTTTATTGATCCATTCATGGATCAGTGGGCACTTGGGCTTCTTCCATGACCTGGCAATTATGAATTGGGCTACAATAAACGTTCTGATACAAATACCTTTTTTTTAAATTAAATGTACATTAATTCACTTCTGGGGTACAGTGTAGGGTTTTCACATGCAATCCGAAATACTTCCATCAAACTGTTCAACACAGCCTTCATGTCATTTTCTCAGTTGTTGTTTTAAAACATTCACATTCTACTCTTAGAAAGATTCACTTGTACCCCTGTAAGATAAACCTCAGAAGTGATCCCTCCAATACCCCTCCCTCCACCCATTTCAGCCTCACTTCTCCCTTCCCCCTTCCCATATTCTTAGGCTATTTGGTAATAGCTTTCATATAAAAGGTATAAATTAGTTTCATAATAGGGGTGTGTACTTTGGATATATTTTCCTCCATTCTTGTGATACATTGCTCAGAAGAACATTCTCTAGTTCCATCCATGTGAACATGAAGGACATAAAGTCTCCATCCTTCTTAATGGCTGCATAGTAATCCATGGTATACATATACCACAGTTTGTTGATCCATTCATGGATCGATGGGCACTTGGGCCTCTTCCATGACCTGGCAATTATGAATTGGGCTGCAAAATTTTAATTTTCAACCTAAACTTCTAAATCTAAATAGATTGCTATTCAAAAGCAAGGATGCTGCCTCAATTGCCCTGGGTGTCCTCCTCATAAAGTATGCTCCCAGGCCAATTTTATCAAGCGTTTCCCCTGTACTCTCTCTAAGAATTTTTATTGTTTCATGTCTTAAAGTCTTAATCCTGTAATTGGGTGAAAGAGGTGAAGGCTATGTTGCTTAGTAGGATGTAAGCACTCCAATCAACACACTGAATCCTATAATGGCATAAATGTATTTATGATCTATGTACGAAAGACATAATAAAGGAAAAAAGCAAGGATGCAACAAAGAAATGGTGAGATATAAAAAACATCAAGAATTTATTGCTGTGCACCTTTTCTCAGTAAAGGCTGGAAACGCAGTTTATCCAAATGAAAGGTGAAGGGTCTAGGGAAGAGGTAGCCTTCGGTGCTCGGGAACCGACACATGTGCAGAAGATGCAGACGGGGACGTCATGATGGCGAAGCATGTGTGAGGCCCTGAGAGCAGCCAGCCAAAGGCAGAGATGGCAAGGGTGAAATTTCGGATGCATTTGATCATGTGGAAAATAACATCGAGAGGGTTTTGCATGGCCGTCAAAGGATGTCAACAGACTTAATAAATATTCAAAGAAAATTAAAGGTGAGAAAATGATGCAGGTGTCAACTGCGGATAAAACAAAAGGTGACATAAAATGAAAGCATAATTGTCTGTATCTTGGTTGGAAATAAACTATTACATGTGTACAACAACATAAATACTAATTTTTGGTTAAACATAAAATTGTATTAGAAATTTAAAGAGAAGAAAAGAGCATGCAAATATACTACGATTTATAATTTCTAAAAGGTTGCATTGATTTGCATAAAGTTATCGAAGGATCAGAAAATAGTCTTCCCACGTCTGTGTCATTGAGAGTGATCAGCGAGGGGTAACTGCTAACACTGCCAAGTGTGGTCTCCTCCGGGGAAGAGAAGGCCGAGGGAGCTTGGGAAACGAAGAAGTTGCTTCTGTTTTGTTTCTTGTTATTATCGTCTTAGAACTATTTAACTATTCAATTATTAAAACTACTTGCAAATAATACTTTCAGTAAAGCAAACATCAATAAAAATTAAATTAAGAAAAAAGCAACCCAACATTTCTGAAGTCTCAAGACACCTCTGCTGGGCTGGTGTCACCAATAAATAGCCACCTGGTAAAATATTAAAGTCACGTCCCTCTGTGGGATCCAAAATGAGAGGCGTGACTTCAGATTCACCATACCCTATTGAACAGTAACTTTAGTAAACATACTAATACGTCCGGTGTTAGTGATTAACCGGTATCAGCATCACACATCAGAAACGTGTCACTGCAGATTCCTTATCAGTTTGGTTTCTGCCGCCACATGGGCCTAGAGGGGAGGTGAGTGTTGTGGGAGAAGGAAGGTGGACAGCTCAGGGTAGGTTCCTGAGGGTCACAGGGGGGGCTGGTCTGTCTGCCAGGTGCACAGGGCGGGGGAATCTGAAGCCTCGGGGCCACATGTGGCCTTCGGGATCCTTGAGTGTAACCTTTTGACAGAATCCAAATTTTACAGAGCCAATCCTTTTAATAAGAATAGGAGGAGCGTCAATAAAATGCAGAAACCAGGGTGAAAAGGGCATGGGGGAACAAGGAGGCTCTCGGATTCAGACTTCAAATGACCACCAGGATGTACCAGAGAGCCTCTAGCTTACAGCAAATTCTATTTTTTAATTAAATCATAATCTAGATAGATATTCTTTAGCACAGAGTTTACTGCTTTGCAAATTGATTTATTTTTTGTCTCCAAGAATATTCTTCTTTCATCAGCCTTGTTGAATTTACACTTTCCAGAAAGGGTTGGGTCTTCATTACTTCAAATCAGAGCCTCTAATTTCCCTGGTAAAACTTGCAGTATATTCACAGGTGAGTCTGTTTCGCCTTCCCCACCCAGCGTTCCATGCTCCCTGGAAGGCCAAGTTTCCAAACAGGAGGGAACAACAGACAGCCTCTATTTATCTCCTTACCTGGAGCGCCTGCAGCTCTTGTGATGCAAGTGTCTCCTGGATTCCAGCCGCAAGAACAATGATGCCATCTGTTCATGTGCGGGTCACCAGCCAGCAGATGGGAAACTTGGGTAAGCTTACCTTTCTATTCTGAGATTGACCCCAAACGGGGAAGTTCATATTCTCTCTCTCTCCAGTACTGGAAAAGCACTTTTTGTGTTTGATTGGTATTGAAGTTCTAAAAAACACTTACTTTATAAGTGAAATTAAAAAGAGTTGTTAGTCTCTACATGCTGCTGCTGTAAGACCCGTGTGCAGGTGTTTGGGTTTGGAGGGGGAAGGGCAGCCGTGTGCAGGGGTCTGCAGAGGCCTGGGGAAGGCCAGAGACAGGGGACTGAGAAGAACGGTGATAACTGTGCCTTTGGGTCTCAGTTCTGCCCTCAGATGGCTTGGCAATCCTGCCAAAGAAGGGTCAACTTTCCAGATGCGAATAGTGCCCTTGCCCCCCCGGTTGGCCCACATCCTCGGCTTTATCAGCTGGTGAACACGGACATTCGAAATTTTTATTTCCTGAGGCCCAGCCTCCCCGGGCCTGTCTGTGAAGAGTCCTGACCCTTATGCGGCTGTGAGGATCCTTCACGACTCTTACTTGTGTCCAGGAGAAACCTGTCCTCAGCTTTTAGCTCATTTCCCCTCAGGAACAACCACCTTGTCACCTGCAGGTTGATCACTTTTGAGAAGTGAACATTCTCCTTTGTGTTATGATCCCTGTGGACAGAGAGGAGGGTCTGGTTTGAGCCTTCAAGCACCGACGGTCTTACGATGCGGCTCTCCCATGCTCCCCTGAGCCTGCCTGGCCAAGTCCAACTTTTCAATATGGCGCAAAGCCACCTTGTGAATGAACTGCCAGCTTTGATGGTCTGGGATCTAGAGGTGCTCCGCTGCCAGCGCTGAGGTGAGGATTGCAGGGACACAGGCAGGTGGTGGCCAGGCCGGCCGACCAGTCCATGGCATGACTGCTGCTTCCACCAGGCTGAGTATTTGGGCCACCCCAGGAGCCTCTGTGACTTCCCACAGTGGGGGAGATTCCTCCTTCTTTCTGCAGTATATCTACCCAAGGTGTGTCCCATGTGGCATTTCTCAGGTCCCCACCGTCACCTCACTCCACTGTGACTAGATGTACTCTGCTAAAATGAGCGGGTCAGGACAAGCCTGGTCTCACTGTCCTTAGAAGGAACTCTCGCCCTCAGCTGCTCAAGACCTTTTGATTTCCAGTAAATCTTATGCCGTGATGGGATATTTTGCCTCTGCCAGCTGGTTCCGTGTGTCCCCAACTTCTCATGTCTAACAACCATATCTTCAGATATCTAAGCACCACGCCACAGTGGTGTCCTAAGTGTCCAGCTCAAAAATCAGAAACACACACACACACGCATGACCCAACTCTGCTGCTGGAAACACTCAAATCAAATAGACTAGGATGGCAGAAAGTAGTCTGACGTGTAACCCTTTCCGTGGAAAAAGGAGGAGGGAAATTATTTCTGATTCTCATCTTCTCAGGACACTGGAGTTCCAAGATTAATTCTGTTGCCACTATCAGCACTAAAATTGTAACCGTGATATGTCCACATTTGTGTTATGGTTTATTGTTTACAAAGCTATGGAGAAAACAACCTAAATTCAGACATTTAAACATTTCTCTAAAAATCGAATGGCATCAATTTTGATGCCTTTTTAAGAACAATCCTTTCTATGTAACTATCTTTCCGCCCAGCGTCACAAATTTCAAGTTATTCTGATGTTATTTTTGTGTTAAATCTAATCTGTGACATCCCCCAGTGGATATGTATCAGTTAATAATCAAGGCGGTCACTCCTTTTACATACCCACAAAGCCCTGCAATATTTTTATTAAATTCAAGTAGAGTTAGGCAGCGAAATGCAGGTGCCTGGGACAGTCTCGACCCGGCTCCTCCACATACATCATCACCGATGAACAGGTCATCTTTGTTTAAATGTGTTTGGTATTGAGATATGGTTTAAAAATATGCCCAAAGGATAAAAGTCTTGCTCCATTAAAAGCTAATTCACAAATTTCTTTTTCTTCTCCCCTCCCCTTGAAATAGGAATGTAGAGTACGGACTTTTAAAGACCAGCCTTAGCAGGTTGATGCCTGCGTAATGAGTAGAATTTCTTGTCTGGATATGAGCTTCCTCAGGATGTGAGGTAGTGCTGACAGGAGGTTGACGCAGGAAATACCGCTGCGTGTATTCACTGCTGTAAGTTGCAGTCTAAACTGATGAAAATTGGTTTGTTTTATGGAATTTAAATGAATTTCAATCTTCACGTCTCCTTACTGAAAATGGAAAAAATTATTTCTATCAGAGTTTAGAAACATGTAACATTTGTCATTATGAAAGAAGGGTGCAGGCCTATCTTAGGATTTTGGAGGAAATTGTGCTGGGTTGGTTCCTGGGGAATTGGGGAGACAGCAGCCTGAACAGGATGCCCCGTTAACAGCGGGCCATGCCGCAGGCTCCCGCCCTCGGTGCCCTCTAAAGAGACAGGGTAGAGTGGAATGAACCCAGTGTTGCAACCCGGCTCCTTAGGGAATCCTGTGAGCAGCTCAGAGGAGCTGCAGAAAAGCCAGTGGGAGTGAGAGGCTGGCTGACTGCCGCGGCTCATCTCTTGCCAGTTGTGTGATTTTAGGTAACTTATTTAACATCTCAAAATTCAATTTCATCACCAACAGTTCATCATTTTGTTTGTTTCTGATTTATTTTCAAGGACAGAGTTTCCTGATTTTTGTGTAGTAAAACATACCATGTTTTTATTTTATACTTAGTGTTCTGGGTTTTTTTTAAGGTCTTGTTTAAGAATTCTTTTGCAATTTTTGTCTGGGGCCGGGCTTGCCCCCATCACCTCCAGTATATAGGGCTGGCACCCTACTCCTTTGAGCCACAGGTGCCATCCTTTTAAGAAACTTTTCCTGGGTAGAAGAGATGATGAGGAAATCCTCATATAGTATTTTCTAAAAGCCCTGACATTTGTTTTTAATATAAGATCTATATTCAGTCTAGAGCTAATTTCTGGGCAAATTATAACAGATAATTTCATTTTCCCCACGTGTGTGTAATTGTCACAGCTCCTGTCTCAGTCTCCTGTGTGTGCTGCTGTAGATGAATGACTGACACTGGGTGACTGTAATGCACAGAAACTTACTGGCTCACATATCTGGAGGCTGGAAAGGCCAAGGTTGCGGGGCGGGAGTCTGGTGGGAGCCTTCATGCTACATCAGCCCAAGGTGGGTGGAAGGGCAAGGAGAGGGAGAGAGAACAAGAGGGGGCCAAGTCCTGTTTTTTTTTTTTTTTTTTTGAGATGGAGTTGCATTTTATTGCCCTTGGTAGAGTGCCATGTTGTCACAACTCACAGCAACCTCAAACTCTTGAGCTTAAGCAATTCTCTTGCCTCAGCCTCTGAAGTAGCTGGAACTACAGGAGCCCAGCACAACACCCAGCTATTTTTTTTGAGATGGAGGTCTTGCTCTTGCTCAGGCTGGTTTGGAACCTGTGAGCTCAGGCGATCTTCCTGTCTTGGCCTCCCCAGTGCAGGGATTGCAGGTGTGAACTACCGCACCCGACCCTCCAACTCCTGCTTTTATAAGGAGCTCACTTCAGTGCTAACAAACTCAGTCCTAAAATACTGGCATTAATCTACCTACAAGGGCAGTACCCACATCACCTAACCACCTCTTAGAGGCCTCACCTCCACATACTGTCACAATAACCATTGAAGTTCAGCCTGAGTTTGGGAGGGGACACATACTTAAACCATGGCAGTACCATATCTTCATTCATTTATTATTATTTTTAAAATATAGAATACCTCATGAGTTTGCATGTCATCCTTGCACAGGGGCCATACTAGTCTTCCCTGTATCAGTCCAACTTGAGTATATGTGCTGCCGAAGAGAGCACGTATCTTAAATCATGTCTTGATTTAATGATAGATTTATTGGAAATCTGTCCTTTACCTCTGTGGTCCCTAAACCCTGGCTGCAGACAGATACCAGTCCTCAGCTTGTTGTGAACCGCAGATGGGGTGGGGGACAGCGTCACCGCTGGAGCTCTGCTTCCTCTCCTCCCACTCTCTCCCTGCTCTGTGGAAAAACTGTCTTCCATGAAAATAGTCCCTGGTGCCAAAAAGGTTGGGGACTGCTGCTTTACCCTGCCATTCTGAAGTGACACCTTGAGGACTTATCAAATGACCACAGGGTTGGAGGCTGATGCTGAGTTCTGCAATTTCCTCCATTCTAAATTGGTATCATTCTCTTTTAATGAATTTTAATATCTGGTACAGTAAGGCCTCATGTCTTGGTTTTCTGTTTCTTCAAAATAGTCTTGTATTTTCATGACCTTTTCCCCTATGAATAATATATTACCTGCTCAGATTATAAGCACAGACACACACACAGAGAATGGTTTGGAACACTGTCTAGAACTATATTGAATGTACAACTGAATTTGGGGTGATTCAATATCTTTACAGTATTGAGTCTTCTCAGCCAAGAACACAATATAATGCATTTCTATAGGTCTTCTCGAATATTTTACAATGGAACTCTATAGTTTTCTCAGTGGAGAGAGAAAATTTTACTATTTTTACTACTATTTTAAATATTTTTTACTATTACTATATCTTTTACTATTGCTAAATATTTGAAAATTCTGATATAATAAAATATTTTTATGAGAAATACACCCTACCTACAAAAGAAGCGTGTCAGTCAATGGTGTAAAGTGTGATGGATCTCAGCAGGTGCACACGTGCACCATCAGCGCCAGACCCCAGGACTCCCTGCAGGCCTCTGGGTCACTCTTCCATTTCTCCTCCCTCAATCCATCGCTGTAGCCTGTTCAGTTAGTGTCTTGAACGGTTAGTGCAGGTACTGGGTCCACTAGCCAATTTCCCACAGAGATTTGGTAAGATTTATTGTCCAGATCAAATTTTATCACTAGGTAGGCACTTTTTCTTAAAAACAAATTCACGAAAAATGGTATGGTATATAAAAATAGTTTCGGGATATGACTGCCAACGCTCGTGATGGGAGCCGACACAGCGGCAGCTGGGACCGGAAGCAGAATGGATTGCTGTGGAGGAGCATTTCCTACTTAGACAGAACTGCAGGGCCGGACTGGCTGCCAGGAGCAAGCTGAGCGACCTGAAGGCTGCAAATGAAGTGGCACAGGATGTGGGACCAGACAGCGGGGACCTGGGTGGGGACGCACATTAACACCCATCCACCTCTCAATCATGCCAATTACAGCAGTTGTTTCTCTACTCTTTCCAACACAGAAAAAAGAAAATATTCCATCTACTTGCATTTTCCAACATAATTTTTGGAATCTCATTCCTTGTTCCAAGAAAAACTTTCCAATCTAGTTTTTCTTCACTTCAGATGAGGAGGAATGATATGGGTAATGTAAGAACTAATAATGATAATAAAGAATCATTTCATAGATAGCACCGCTTAAAAAGCGAAAGGGATATTTTCACAACTCTGTACCATCTGATATATTCGACTACGAGAAAAGAAAGTCAGAATCTATCTGCTCTTTGTTGGTTTCATCACTACTTTTTGTTTTAAATAAAACAAACATGGAGTCAGAGAAAAAATTTAAACTCTGACTTTCCAACTAATACTATAAAATATCTTAGACGCTGGTATCCAAAATAATTATTCCCGTGCCAATTTGGATTCACTTGCTATCCTAATTGGGAGATAAACTCATTAAAGGATATAGTATAAAGTATATTGGCCAACATAGAAAAGAATTCTAGAAGTTTCATCCAATCTCACTCAATATTGCAACTTATTTACCTTAATAGATTTGGGCAAATTAGTTCCTTAATTATCTCCTGTAATTGACATCAGTGTAAGCAATAGCCCTTCACAAACAATCGCCTTAATGGCTCCATGCTTCTGTGGAGATGTTTCTGTGGAGATCATGACACGGAGCTCTTCTGGGATGACCCTGAGAATCAAGACACTCTTTTGAATGTTCCTCGGTAACAGTAAATTTTCATCATCAGAGTGAGTTGGAGATCTCTAAAGACCCAAGAGGCATAACACTAAAACCAACCGTGCTGGATAATGAGGACAAGCAGGCCAAACAGAATGGATTGCTTTGGAAACTGGGCAGCTACAAGTGATGAACCCAAGGTTTTTATTGTGTGGTTTGTATACTGTTGCATAAAGATCCTCTTCTGAGCTAATTTTTAAATATGTTTAGGACAATAGCAGCCTCATTTGAATAACTATAGAGCTTCCAGGTGAGTGTTTTAAAGGATACCTATTCAGAAGCTACTTCACTTAGAAAAAATATTTCTCTAAGAAATATTGTTGATAATAATGATGGTAGCAGACCGTGTGCTGGGGGGTTGGATCTGTAGAATTGGGGAGGTCAGTGTGTGAATCACCTGAGCTGCAGTTTGGAAGCATTTCCCTAATTGCTTCTGTTTCAAGGTTGTGTCAGTTTCAGCTGAACTCCGCCCTGGGCTAGGAAGTACCTTGGACAGCAGCAGCAAGGCCTCATTTTCATGGGGCTTTCTTTCCTAACCTTTTGAGTGCGGTTTCAATGTGTGAGAAATAAAAGCTCTTACACTGAGAAGAGACATTAAAACAACTTCTCAAACTCCCTTCCCTGTGCGATCACTTTTAATAAAATCAACAGGAACACTTCTGAGAGGTTCACACAATTTGAACTCAAATTAAAGGCAGATCTCTGTTAAGTGAACTCTTAGTCTGAGGACATTATAGTTAATTAAAACATCACCTTTTCTATGTTATTATGAAAGGAAATTGGTATACCACGAAGTCTCTGGCATTAATGAGTTAAGACTCTCTGCAAATAAATTTTGCCCTAATTTTTTAAGACTAAACTTAACACCGACATTTATGGACATAATTCATTCAGAGAATGTTCTTTTCAGAGAAAAAAAATGATGTCCTGTGCACTTTCAGGATAGTTGAAAAGCTTATATTGTGTAGAGATTAAATGTAGATAAAGAAATTTATTTTCCCTATATTGTTTGGAATAAGCAGTTTACAGTTTTCTGTAAAAGATAATCCCACAATTTATAATCTAGACATTTTATTATTAGACTTTACTAGGTTTTAATAAAATGAACTGGACATTTTGTAGTTATCCTTTCCTTTTTTAAGGTCTTTAATGCTTCCCAATCCCTGCCCCAGAGTGACCTTTGTAAGGAAGTTGGCTGGTTGTCATGGAGTAGGCATTAGAGCCAGAACCCCAACTGGCAGCATCAAGTTGTGTGACCTACAGGCTCACCTCAAATGGAATCTCTTAAATGAATTGCACCCCAGTTGACTCTGGGCTTCCAATTCAAAATGGATACATTATACTTCAAGTAGACGGAAAGACAATGGACAAAGAGTATTCTTACTAAAGGTTTTTAAAATTTTGAGATGGAGAATTTTGATTGATGTTGATATAAATAAACCATACAAATACATGCACATTTCTTTAAAAATTAAACTTGGAAGAGAATTCCTGAATGAGTGGCTTAGTAATGTGCCCATCTCACATGTGTGTGGGGCCATCAGCTGTAAATAAAACACCTCAGTAATATGTTAACATAGGTTAGATTACTCATGTAAATAATGTCCATAGCATTCTTACTTTACAGAACAAAAATAAAGTTCTGCATAAAATTTTCTCAGGTCCACACACTTAATTAGTATATATTGTTAGCCCTAAAGGATTTTACAAAGTAAAAGTGTAGATTTTTTGAAGAAACTATTAGTTCTTAACAAATAACTTCTTTTTAGTTTTGACATGCCAAGTATAGCATATGATAAATAAGTTTCTTAATCCTCTTAAACTTCAATACCTGGGGAAGCATTTAGATTCAGAATGTGAAGTGCCAATCATTCAGAAAGAACACATATTTCTCTAAGGAGCTGCCTCAAGAGTAAAATAAAAAATTATCTCATTACTGAATAAATTATCCAGGCTACAACAAACAACAGGAGAACACTAAGGCTGTCTGGAGGTGAGGTCCCATAAGGGTCAAACAGGTGTTCATTCCCAATGTAGACAAGTGAAGAACCTTGGCAGAGCTGAGTCCCCAAGGTCAGGAGGAGGTGGGGGCTTCTCGACCCAGGAGGTTAAGGCAAAAAACAGGGAAGTTCTTCTTCAATCAGAGCAATTTTCTTTCTTGCACACTACTGTAATACATTGGTATTAAATTTGTCTTCTTTTGAAAAATAGGTTATGTATTAATTTAATTCTTCCATTGTACTTAGACACTGAGGGTACAATGAGGCAGGAGAGAAACCAGGACTTCTGCCTTCCTGGAGCTGAGAAGGTCCAGTTTGTGAGGGAGTCTTGGCGGTTAGAAGGCAGGGTAGAGGGTTTCATCCCAGAGGAAGGACACTGTGCTCTGAGAGTGAAGAGAAGCCTGAACCTGGTCTTGTGTGTTGGGAAGATTGGGGGCCGAGGTGGGGGGCCGAGGTGAGCAGCCTAGAGGAAGTCATCGAGCTGGGATAAGAAGGGTATGTAAGTTAAGTTCAGCAGAAAGTGAGGGTGAATGCCCCAAGAAATGGGAACAGCAAGGGAGAGAGCAGGAGAGAATGGGTTTTGGGCAAACTGAATAAATTTCAGTGTGGCTAGACCCTAGAATATGTTGAGGTTGGTGGCTGAAGAGTTTTAGGGACACTGGCTCGGGATAGAGGGATTGGTAAGAAAACAGGCTGTAGGGTCAGGGAAATTTGAACTCGAAGTGCGGTGGCTCCCTCTGGAAGACTTTTAAGCAGGAGGGTAACACAATTAGAAATGAATTCTACAAGCTCATTCTTTCATTCTTTCTATACGATCCTTCTAATATTTGAAGGCAGCTACATGCTTCATTGTCATCTCTTCAACCTTCAAGTGGGAGGGTTTCTAGAACTTTCATCAACATGATCACCTTCTTCTGGGAAAATTTACAAAATGATGTTCGTTTAAAAACAGAGTGATCCAGATGGGATGTAAATGGTATATGCCACAGTTGTGTTCGTTACCTTTGTTTTTTGGCATTAATTTTTCGCTAGAATGTGTTAAAATTCTGTAGCATATTCTTTATTCATTTTGAGCTTTGAGATAAACTGAAACAAAACAGACTTTTTTCCCTAACTAAAATGGATGTCTGGTCAAGTACCTCCCGTCATAGGTAAGAAGATTTCACCTACCCCTGCCGAACGTCGTGTTTCAGTGCCTCATTCATGTCCATCAAGGTCATTGAATCTTGGTCCTGTCATTTGAGGCACTTTCCATCTATCTTGGTCTGTGTCAGCTGCAGATTTAATAAGCATCTTCATTAGTGGATGTTAATAAGATTCCTGTATCTTTGTCCAACTAGAAAATTCTCTCTGGGGCTTCCTATGCAGGTTGATGAGAATGACTTTTCATCCCATTGTTTATTGCGCCAGATAGAAATCCACTCAGGGACTCTCCAAACCACACTTCCTCCTATGATCCACTCATACTGTAAAATAAACTTGTCCAAGGATTTTGTGGAAAGCAATTTATGTAACTTCATTGATATTCTTTATATTTCCCAATGTACCCATTTAGAAATGACTTTACTAAAGAACTGACTCCAGGGCTTGGCGCCTGTGGCTCAATTGGCTAGGGTGCCAGCCACGTACACCTAAGGTGGCGGGTTCAAATCCCCAGCCCGGGCCCGCCAAACAACAATGACGGCTGCAACCAAAAAAATGGCCGGGCATTGTGGTGGGCGCCTGTGGTCCCAGCTACTTGGGAGGCGGAGGCAGGAGTCTCGCTTTTGCCCAGGAGTTGGAGGTTGCTGTGAGCTGTGATGCTATGGCACTCTACCCAGGGGGATTGCTTGAGGCTATGTCAAAAAAAAAAAAAAAAAAAAAGAACTGACTCCAGTTACTACTACATGCCTTTTTAACCTTTCTAACAGTTGATTAAAAATATTCCTATGACTTTGCGGGTGTCAGCATGCATCTTCCCGACCTGTAGGTTCTGCACTGCAGTATTTCTCCTTGTCTGGGACAATACACCTGCCATCTCCAGGCTTCTGGCAGCTCTTCTGTCCTTCACGGTCCCTTGATAGTTACTGCAATGCTGTGGTTCCTTGGTGGCACTTGTCACACTGGTTTGCAATGGGGAGATCACTTCTTCCTACCCTGTCTCCCTCCTGCCCACCAGCAGGAATGCCCCATGGGTGAAATAAGGGCAGCAACACCCACTCCTGGGGTTGTGAGAATGACGTGAGTTAGCACATGACAGGCAACTGCAACTGCGTACAGAGCAAGTGCTGATGAGCCATTCACTGTGAATAAATTTAAGAATTGTTGCTGTACATTAATTAACTTTTGCTTAAATTCCCTGAGAAGTCTGGCCAGGGAACCTTGAAAATGTATTTTTGATCTGTGATATAAAGATGACACGCACCTCTACTGTTTACCTCAAAGAGGATCAGAGGCACCAAAA
>CAUYQV010023638.1:0-15659 GCA_963574575.1 Galagoides demidoff | reverse complement strand
GCCTCCCAAGTAGCTGGGACCACAGGCGCCCTCCACAACGCCCGGCCATTTTTTGGTTGCAGCCATCATTGTTGTTTGGCGGGCCCGGGCTGGGGATTTGAACCCGCCACCTTAGTTGTACGTGGCTGGCGCCTTAGCCTCTTGAGCCACAGGCACTGAGCCAGTGGCTGCTTCTTAAGAAAAACAAATACATGGTGGGCTGGGTGGTTCATGCAGTAATCCTAGAACTCTGGGAGTTCTAAGGTGGGTAGATTGCCTGAGCTCACAGGTTGGAGACCAGCCTGAGCAAGAGCAAGACCCCATCTTTATTTTTTATTTTATTTTATGTTATTTTTGAGACAGAGTCTTACTATGTCACCCTTGGTAGAGTGCTGTGACATCACAGCTCACAGCAACCTCAAACTCTTGGGCTCAAGCGATTCTCTCACCTCAACCTCCTGAGTAGCTGGTACCACAGGCGTCTGCCACAATGCCCTGGCTATTTTTTGCAGCTGTCATTGTTGGTTAGCTGGCCCAGGCCAGGTTTGAACCTACCAACTTCAGTAAATGTGGCTGGCACCATAACCACTATGCTATTGGTGCAAAGCCAAGACCCCATCTTTAAAAATAGCCGGATGTTGTGGTAGGTGCCGGTAGTCCCAGCTATTTGGGAGGCTGAGGTAAGAGAATCACTTGAGCCCTAGAGTTTGAAGTTGCTGTGAGCTGTGATGCCACTGCACTCTATGGAGGGCGACAAAGTAAAACTTGGTCTCAAAAAAAAAAAAAAGAATTCTCATGCCACTTATTTATATTTCTTTTCAGGCTATAGTTCATGCCAATTATGGAAAATTCAAGAATATAGAAAAGCCTAAAGAAGAAAAATACACAGGTGATGCCTGTGGCTCAGTGAGTAGGGTGCCGGCCCCATATACCAAGGGTGGCGGGTTCAAACCTGGCTCCAGCCAAACTGCAACAAAAAAATTGCCGGGCGTTGTGGTGGGTGCCTGTAGTCCCAGCTACTCAGGAAGCTGAGGCAAGAGAATTGCCTAAAGCCCAAGAGCTAGAGGTTGCTGTGAACTGTGATGCCACGGCACTGTACGGAGGGCAACTAAGTGAGACTCTGTCTAAAAAAAAAAAAAAAGAAGAAAAATACAAATAGTCAGAAATTCTATCAGCAGTAAAGCCACCTGCTATTTCTGTGAAACTGCAAATTTTCTTGAAGTCTTAATCTAGCAACCTCCTATCCTTTTCTAAGTCCTCCTCAACAGAGTGTTCAGGACTTTCAGAGTCAAAGAGTGACTTTAAATACAAGGGTCCTTAGGATTTTTATGGAGCAGTAGGAAAAACCTACAAATTGCTCCAGAGATGACATCTTGTTCTTATTTAGCTTTCTTTGAGTCATTAACAGTCGGGCGCCACTGGTGCTGAAACTTATCATTATTATAACCACAAATGGGTTAATGCCCAAACAAAGCTATACTCTTGGGGCTGGTTCCCAGATCCACCACACAGACCCTAGCAAAAGCACCCTCCAAGACCCAGGGTAGTGCTTCGGAAATAAGAGGATGTCAAATGTTCAACCTGGACTCAAAATTATTTTCTCTTATCTGGGAGCTTCCAGTTGCTAGCAGGAAAAATAAATAAATAAAAACCAAGCCAACAAACCTTAAAAAAGAAGCTGTGTGGTTTAGTGGTCAGACCACTATCTTGGATGTTGGGATAGCTGAGATCCAGTTCCAGCGCTCCCTCTGATTGGATGAATGATGTTAGAGAAGCATATGACTTGTGCCTCAATTCTCCTACTTAGAAAAGGGAGAAGTGCTTTAGAAAGTTTTTATGAGGACAAATGAAATTATCTGCAAATAGCTTCAGGTTGCTTGGTAATCAAGTAAAATTATCCTTGATAATTACTATCCTATTACTTTATTAACAATACAGTAATAGAGCACAGGTATGGAAGGTATGAAACTTCTATACCCTCAAGCTGCATGGGGTGGGTGGAGCAGGGAAGAGGGCAAACATTTTAAAATCAAATTTGCAGGACTTCATAGCAAATACCAAATTAGTAAATTCATTACCTCAAGATAGTAAACCCTGCTTCTTCTTTGGCTCTGTCTCTTTATCCTTACCACATCCAAGTTCAGAGTGACTCACAGGAGCCTAGAATTGAGACACATATACAATTTTAAGGGAAAGGGAGAATTAGGAGGTTTGAGGCTCCTTTCTGAAGGAGACTAAGAATAGGGCACTTAGAACACAAAGAGAAAAACCTCCTCCTTCCTTTTCCTCCCAGTGTAGGTGGTCTACTGGTTTCCCAGGCATTCCTTTGATAGCTTGATTTTTGTTTTCTTTTTCTTTTTCACAAAACATCACCTTGTTGTAGGGGAAGGGCACTAACTAAAAACATGCAAGCAGACGGGCTTTTTCTGCTAGGTTTGAACTGTGACAAGTGCCACAGACCTCTGGCCTGTTGTTGGAAAGGAGCAAAAACAGATAGATTTGGGAACTTGAAAACCAATGAATATTCCCTCTTAAAGGAGAAGAGAGCAATTGAGGAAGTGGGGGTGGAGAATATAATAGGTGCCCTAGTTTCTGCTTCCCCTCAAGAAAAAAATGTAGGAAAAAGGAAAGAAACTTGGGAAGACTACCAAATAGTAAGGGATGGGAATATAAAACTAAGGATAAAGAGGAATTTGACAGGAAATGGCAATTATCTCACAAAAATAAGCACCTTTTGTGTGTCCAGCCCTGTCGTAGGCAGAAAAGACAACTCCCTGACGTCTAGAAACAGTCAAGGTATACATATGTGAAAGCACTTTATAGTAATTTAAGATAGTAAATATTAAAGAGATAAAAATAGGTAATCAGATGCTAAGTGTTTATGGAGGGTTCGTGGGCTATTACTGTGAGTCAGGATAAAGGTGCAGAAAGCAGGCATAGTTATGAAATTCAGAAATTGCGGATAAGGACGGTTGACAGTAATTTTTGGCACCAATAAATACGACCGATTCAAAAGAGTGCTCCGCCTCAGATTCCTCTAAAACCAAATCCTCAAAAATGAGAGTCCAAAAAAATCCCCGACTGCCGCAAAGCGCCGGCTCCCGGAACTTGCCTGGCCAGCTTGGTTTTGCTACACGGAGGTTGTTTGTGGGACACCCCCTCCGCCTCCTGCCTCCGCACCCGCGGCGTGGGTACCATGGCAACGGAGAGAGCCTGCGGCTCGGGTTCCGGAAGCCGGAGAGAGCTGGTGATTTGAAGCTACCTGGGTCAAAGGATGCTGAGTCCCGAGCGTCTAGCCCTACCGGACTACGAGTATCTGGGTAGGGGCTTTCTTCAACTTTGGGGAAGGAGGGACGTGAAGACAAATTAGGCGTTGGTCCTGGAGGAGACGGGGGTGGAGGGCGGGGGCTGAGTGGGATTGGGTCGGGGTGAAATGGGGAGGGGCCGAAAGGTAGGGGTTCCAAGGCCTGAGCCTGAAAGGCCGAGCAAGGTGGAAAAAGCATCTGAGAAGTAAAGGATGGTCTCAAGTGTACAGAGTGGAACTCAGGCAGTGTGGGTGGTGTTCAAAGTGTGTCAGGTTGGACTTGAGGATTTGGGGCCCTGTTGGGGAATTATTTGTATGCTGGTCGTGGAGTAAGTAACCTTGGAACCTGAAGTGCCAAATCAGTTATTCCATGAATGATCATTTTACCTTTATAGTGGCAGCTAACATATTGAGGTTTTTCTTTTCATTATGCATTGTGTGCTAAGGGTTTTATATGCATTACTCTTTATATGAACTTCTTGACAGCCCTAGGAGGAAATGCCGTGTTTTCTTAGATGGAGAAATTGAGGCTGTAGAGGTAATTTGCATAAATAAGTCCACACAACTAGAAAATGGTAGCACTAGGATCAGAACCATATTTGCCCATCCCAAAACTTGAGCTCTTCTTGTCTTAGCTCTTCATTCAGCTAAAACTGTATCTGTTGTACTTTACTGAGTACTGGATTTGATACATTTACTGGATGAAAAAGGGCACACAGAGATATATACACACACATATATATTTTAAATAAGTCATTGATTTTACTTGTTCTTGAATTTTAATCAGCCTGAGCAAGAGCAAGACCCCATCTCTTAAAAAATAGCCAGGCATTGTGGCAGGCACCTGTAGTCTCAGCTTCTTGTAGTCCCAACTGAGGCAAGAGGATTGCTTGAGCCCAAGAGTTTGAGGTTGCGGTGAGCTATGACAGCACTATATGGAGGGTGACAAAGTAAGACTCTGCCACTAAAATAAAGTAATAGAAAGTTTATAGAAAGTTTAAAGTTTCTATAAGTTTATAGAAAATTGAGCAGATGGGTGGTGCCTATGGCTCAAAGGAGTGGGGTACCGGCCCCATATACTGGAGGTGGCAAGTTCAAACCCAGCCCTGGCCTAAAACTGCAAAAAAAAAAAAAAGAAAAGAAAAGAAAATTGAGCAGAGAGCTCTCTTCCCTCTCAGTTTCCCCGATTATTAATATCTTGCATTAGTGTGGAATATTGGTTACAATTGATAAACCAATGTGAATACATTATTAACTAAGCCCGTAGTTACATTAGGGTTAATTCTTTGTGTTCTATGGGTTTTTGACAAATATTTAATGTTGGATGTTCACTGTTAGATTATTACACAGAATAGTTGCACTGCCCTAAAAATCTTTTATGTTCCACCTGTTCATCCTTCTCTCTTCCCAGGAACCCTTGGTAACTCCTGATCTTAACTGTCTTTAAAGTTTTGTCTTTTCCAGGATATCATATAATTGGAGCCATGCTTTATATTGCCTTTCCAGATGAGCTTCTTTCACTTAGCAATAGACATTTAAGTTTCTCCTATTTTTTTTTTTTTTGTGGCTTGATAGCTTGTTTATTGTTATTGTTGATTAATGGACCACTGTACGGATAGACTATACATTTTTTTTAATGAAAAACCATTTGGTTTAAATTTTTGAATTGGTAATATGAAAAGTTGATTAATTTTTTTTTTTTTTTTTGAGACAGAGCCTCACTTTATAGCCCTTGGTAGAGTGCTGTGGCATCACAGCTCACAACAACCTCCAACTCCTGGGCTTAGGCGATTCTCTTGCCTCAGCCTCTCAAGTAGTTGGGACTACAGGCGCCCGCCACAACGCCCGGCTATTTTTTTGTTGCAGTTTGACTGGGGCCAGGTTTGAACCCGCCACCCTCGGTATATGGGGTCGGCGCCCTACTCATTGAGCCACAGGTGCTGCCCCCAATTTTTTTTTAAATATCCCATTCCAGCAGCTGTAGCTAAAAAAAAATTTTTTTTTCTTAAAATATTGCCAGGCATGGTGGCTCACGCTTGTAATCCCAGCACTTGGGGGGCTGAGGTGGGTGGATTGCCTAAGCTCACCAGTCAGAGACTAGCCTGAGCAAGAGCAAGACACTATCTCTAAAAAAATAGCTGGGCATTGTGGTGGGTGCCTGGACAAGAGAATCACTTGAGCCCAAGAGTTTGAGGTTGCTGTGAGTTGTGATGCCACACCACTCTACCAAGGGTAACAAAATGAGACACTGTCTTAAAAATAAATAAATAAAATTTCTTAAAATGTAAAGTAGTTAATAGTAAAATGTCTCTTCTACCCCTTTCTCCCCATGTATCCAGTTCCCATCCATTCTTAGCGCCCCCCCACAAGTAACTATCACTCATGATTTTCTCTGTATCTTTCCAGGGTTTATTTTGTTACATACTTAAGGAACATTCAGAGCACACTTTTTCATTTAATACATATATCTCAAAGTAATTTCTGTATCAGTAGAGAGCTTCCTCATTCCTTTTAAAATTTATTTTTAGCTGGGTATAGTGGCTCATACCTGTAATCCTAGCACTTTAGGTTAGAGCTCTGGAGTTCAAGACCAGCTTAAGGAAAGTAAAACCTCATCTCTAAAAAATAGCTGGGCATTATGGCAGATGCCTGTAATTTCAGCTACTTTGGAGGCTGAGGTAAGAGGATTGCTTGAGCCCAAAATTTTGAGGTTACTATGAGCTATGATGGCAGAGCACTCTATCCAGGGCAATAGAGTAAGACCTTCTCTCAAAAAAAAAAATAATAATGATAAAATTTATTTTTAACTGTGTTGTGTTTACAAAATTTATGTAATTGATTCTGTGTTGCTAGACAATGAGTTGTTAGCCTTTGGCTATTACTAAAAATGTTGCACTGAATAACCTTCCTTTGCAAGTGTATCTGCAAGGAGAAATTCCACAAAGTAGTAGTGCTAGATCAGAGGCATATGCATTTGAAATATTGGTAAATATTGCCTAATTGCCCTTCATAGGGGCTGTACTATTTTACACTGCCACCAGCAAAGTAAGAGAATGCCTGTCTCTCCACAGTCTTGTCAACAAAATAGATCAAATGTTTGGATTTTGTCAGTCTGTTAAATAATAAATGGTATCAAGGTAGATTTAAAGTACAATTTCCTTTATGAAGTTGAATATCTTTTCACCAAGTTTAAGGGCTATTTGGTCTTTGAAAGGTATTTGTAAACACATACATAAACATATGTACACATTTATATGCATAGAGAGAGTGAGTTTAAGACAGTGACTATATTCACTAATCACCTAAAAGGGGTCACTTATATCACAGATAGTTTTGTATCCAATGAGTAACTAAATCAATGTCTAGCAGTGCCTATTATTTTTGCTAAAGATTTTATGTATGTGTATTTTATATCATTTACCCAGTACTCAGTGAATCTTTGAAATATTTGAAAAGCCTAGTTCATTGTTTAGTTCTTGGGTATTTGTTGTTTGAATTGCATGCCTCAAAGGCTTGGCATATTTGATATCCTGGTGCTTTGGTGTATAGAAATTGGTGGTTCTTCTGAAAGTGGCTCTCTCAAGGATACTAATTCAGGGCCGGGTGTGGTGGCTCATGCCTATAATCCCAGCACTTGGGAAGTTGAGGCAGGTGGATTGCCTGAGTTTACAGGTTCAAGATCAGCCTGAGCCAGAGCGAGACCCCATCTCCAAAAATAGCTGGGCATTGTGGCGGGCACCTGTAGTCCCAGCTACTTGGGAGGCTGAGGCAAGAGAAGCACTTGAGCCCAGGAGTTTGAGGTTGCTGTGAGCTGTGATGCCACGGCATTCTACCAAGGGTGATAAAGTGAGACTCTGTGTCAAAAAGAAAGAAAAAAAAGAAGCCTCAGAATCTGTAGTTCAGTGGTTAGGGTGCCAGCCACATACACTGAGGCTGGTGAGTTCAAACCTGGCCTGGGCCTGCTAAACAGCAATGACAACTACAACAAAAAAATAGCCGGGCATTGTGGCAGGTGCCTGTAGTCCCAGCTACTTAGTAGGCTGAGACAAGAGAATTGCTTAAGCCCAAGAATTTGAGGTTGCTGTGAGCTGTGACACCATGGAATTTTACTGAGAGTGACATAGTGAGACTCTGTCTCAAAAAAAGGAATACTAATTCAGTGGCAAAGATGACAATAAATATACAAATAGAATCAAAGTCTTAGGTTGGTTGAGAAAGCTTCAGTGTTAGGTCTGGAGCAGTGGCTCTTGCCTATAATCATAGCACTCTGGGAGGCCAAGGCAGGTGGATCCTTTGAGCTCAGGAGTTTGAGACTGGCAAGAGTGAGACCCTGCCTCTAAAAATAGCTGGGTGTTGTGGTAGATGCCTGTAATATTAACTACTTGAGAGGCTGAGGCAAAAGGATTGCTTGAGCCCAAAACTTTGAGGTTGCTGTGAGCTGTGACGCTATGGGGAGGGCCAAAAAGTGAGGCTCTGTCTGAAAAGAAAAAGCTTCAGTATTCATGAAGTCCAACCATCCCTCATATTTGAATTCTAGATAAATGCTCCTTCAGGCTCCGTTGCATATTTATCTTAACTCTCTGTGCTAACCACTATCTGGAAATTCATACTTCCCTTAGCATAGTCATACTGTTCACTGGCTTCCTCATGATTCATCAAACCATATAACTTGGCCAAATTGCATTTGTTTTTAGTTGAGAACCACCCCTGTCTATTATTATAGTTTGATCTCTCTTAGAGGCCTGCTGTTTTGAAGCATTCGTTCTCAACTTAATGACTACTTACATCCTTTCCCTAGAGATTAGAATCAATAAAATATTTCCTGATTTAAATTTTTTAATACCTGTGGATTTTAAAATTTGTTTATATTTTCTTTTTTTACACATTGTAATGTCACTTGCATGTGTAGGCCTAGAGAAAAGAAAATTGCAGAGATAGGAAAGCTCTAGGCATTCAGTGAAGCAGAAAAGCTAAAGCTGAATACCCTTAGTAAGTATATGTGGAGACCTCTTTTTAGGATTATAATATAAATTACAGGGGTCCCTTATTCCAGTGAATAACTGTAGATACACCTTTCTGTGTGCTGGCCAGGGATTGTATTTGCCTTTTTGACTGTCAGGGAAGAAAACAATCTTTCATCATGTTGGGTAAACTAATCCTTTCCCCACTGACTTCGTGGATTCGAACCTATAATCATGGCCTGGCATGGCTTAAGAACTTAAGATCATCATTAAAGTATAGCTCAATGATATTCATGTCTGCAGTCATCAGAATGTAGTGATAAAAATTATGTTAATGCCTGGGCCTGAAGAGAGAGAGGACGGTTTGGTAAGAAGATGAAATAAATATAGAACTCTTTGTATAAAGACACATGAAAGATTTCCAGGCTTATGAAACCTACTTATTGGAGGCTTCTGCCAGAGGCCAAGGTGTGTCCCTGTATGGTTGGGTGTGGAGAACTCTCTAAAGCCAAAGGGCAGCCTCTTCTGGTCCTAGGTTTGCCAAACACACCACCTACGTGCTGATCTGAGTGTAAGTATGAGGGTGTGAGGATTATTTTTTACTCCACCTTCTTTGGCAAGACACTTGCTTTCACTCATGCTACAGGTTGCGTCTTTTATTTGCACGGCACCTGCTTATTTTCCCTAAGGTTGGTAGTAAGTTGGCATAATAAATAACTTTAGGAAATCAGAGATGGTTTTTCTCTTTGAGGGCTATGCATTTAGAGGAATCACTACAAATTGAATAATTTTTTTTAAATTATCATTTTTGAAGTCTGTATGCTTGGCACTGTGCCTTCTGTCATCTTCACAGCTACCATATGAAGTAGGTGCTATTATTAGTTCCATTTAGTAATTATTAATATCATCTCACATTTACAAATAAGGAAACTGAGACTTGGGAAGGCTAATTGATTTGGAGAAGATCACACACAAGATCTTTGGACAAAATCAAGGCAAGATGGATAGTAAAGCAGGGAATCAAACCTGGGTTTGTCAGATTCCACAGCCTGTTTTTTTTTTTTTCTCTCCACTAAAAAGATAAAAACAAACACACAAAAATAGCTATTAGCTAAAATGGCAGTGATCTTTGCTTCCCTATTAAGGATGGAGCTCTTAAATAATTCATTAGTTGCAAATAAATTTCCTAGAAACAGGAATTATATTTTAGTCATTTTTGAATACCCTCATATACTTAATTAATACATATATGTTAAATGGAATATGAATAATCTGACCTTAGGGTACCCCAAATGTGAGGTAGCTGACAAAAACTAAGGCTTATTAAAAACTTACTTCAAAACCACAATGAGATATCCTTTAACTCCAGTGAGAATGGCCTTTGTCAAAAAGTCCCAAAATAGGCTCGGCACCTATAGCTCAGCAGCTAGGGTGACAGCCACATACACTGAAGCTGGTGAGTTTGAATCCAGCCCAGGCCTGCCAAACAACAATGACAACTATAACCAACAACTAAGTACTAGGTACTATTTTAAATACTTTACATATGTTAATTCATAGGAAGATAGTTTCAATTGTTATCTCCGTTTCACAGATGAGGAAACTACACACAAAGATACCCGATAACTAGTTAATGGTAAAACCAGAATTCTAATCCAGAAGTCTGATTCAAGTCCATATGGCTTTAAACTCTATCATATAAATACTTTGAACAACTCTAAAAATGGGGCTCTACCTATTGCATAGTTCAGGTGAATCCAAAGGCTTCACTTAACATTTCTACCATGAGGGGGCATCCTAGGAATCATGATGTGTCAGAGAATGGTAAAATTCTAGTTCCTTCTTGCTACTGGCCTCTTCTGTAGGAGGCAGGCAATGAGGAAGATAACTCTGAACTATTTGGGAGAGTTTTGTTGATAGTAATCTATGTACTTAGGGTAGCTGTGTGACCTTGAAGAAGTTATTTAATCTCTCTGTGCCTTAATTTCCACATTTACAAAATGTAGATAATAATAGTACTTACCTCATATATGTAAACATTTAGAGCATTACTTGGCTGCAACTTTGTGTCTACCTTGTGAAAAGAGGGTATACAAAGAGATCATTGTGAAAAGAGGGTATACAAAGAGAGTATTTATTGAGTACCTCTATAAGTGCTCAATAAATACTAGCTGCTATTATTATTACTATACTTTTATAAAAATTCGTAAAACACCTGTGACAACCATGAAAGTGTGTTTCTCAGAATTCCTACCGTGGGGAGGGTAAGATGGTTGATTCCCTACTTCAGCTCTGAATCCAACACCTTGTTCACATTGAGATCATACTTCACAATGGGCTGCTCCTAGTCAATGACTAGGCAGAACAGACCCACTTCTATGAGACATGTGACTCCTTTGGTGGATGACTTCAGCTTGAAGACTCCCCCTGCACTGCTGTCAAAGTCTCTTCCTCTCTCCCCTGCTCCTTTTACTAGAGTCAAACCTGTATTGTGGTCTGTCAGTTCTCCCAGACTCCTCTGGTTCCCTCTCTTCTCATTTTATGTCATGGGTGTTTCACCCAGTACATCTCTTGCATGTCTGGTCCTATTTTGGTGTTTGCTTCTCACCTGGGCTAAAACAGCATCCAACAGTATCTGATACAGTCCCTTCCAGCCATGAGGTTAATGAAGTTTCTTTAAGCTTTGGCAAAGGTTCTGACATAGGACTCTTTCTATATGGAAGACTCTTAAGCATTGTTAATGATAGCTACTTGTCTGGCTGACAGGCACAACTTTTTGTTTTTTGCTTTTTGATGATTGCTGATACAGATGATTGCAAACATCTGTGCTTTAATATAATTAGTGAACTTTCCAAATCCAATCCTATACTGGGAAACATTGCCATTTGCAATAAATTAGCAGAAATACTCTCAGGACCTTGGAAGTATTTGGGTTGTTGGCAGAAAGTAAAGGAAACAAAATATTATAGATGATATACTGACTTCCTAAATCTTTGGAAACTGGGTTTATAATATATAAATCCAGTCACTTTAAAATAATTATGAACACGTTCACAAAATCAACTCTTTGTTTTCTTCTTTCCTTCCTTCCTGAATACCTTCTCTGCTATAAAGCAGGGCATGAATATTTAGTGTCCCATCCCTCACCATAGGTGGGAGATGGGACATAGTCATAAATTACCATAACACAAAGTGACAGTGTAATAAGTGCCATTATAGAATGTGTGAACTGTATGGTTCTAGAGCCAGCAGCTATTTTGGCCCTTTCCCAGTTTGGTCCTTTGCTTCTCAGTCATGGCTGGGACAAAAGTTCCCTTGATAGCTTAGTTCTATTGTTGGGTTTTTTGTTTGTTTGTTTTGTTTTGTTTTTTGAGACAGAGTCTCACTTGGTCCCCCTTGGTAGAGTGCCATGGTGTCTTAGCTCACGGCAACCTCAAATTCTTGGGTTCAAGTGATCGTCTTGCCTCAGCCTCCCAAGTAGCTGAGACTACAAGGGCCTGCCACAATGTCTGGCTCTTTTTTATAGAGGGTCTCACTCTGGCTCAGTCTGGTCTTGAACCTGTGAGATCAGGCAATCTGCCCACCTACCTTGGTCTCCCAAGTGCTGAGATTACATGCATAAGCCACCATGCCTGGCTGATAGCCTAGTTCTAGAATGTTCCTTTTGGGAGTTTTTCATGGAAGTTTAGCCCTAGACTCTTTCTTTTGAGACAGAGTCTCACTTTGTTGCCCTCAGTAGAGTGCCGTGGTGTCATAGCTCACACAACCTCAAACTCTTGGGTTTAAGCAGTTCTCTTGCTTTATCCTCCCAAGTAGCTGGGACTACAAGTGCCTACCACAATGACCGGCTATTTTTTAGAAATGAGGTCTTGTTCTTACGCAGGCTGGTCTTGAACCTGTGAACTCAGGCAATCTACCTGCCAAGGCTTCCCCTGTGCTGGGATTACAGGCATGAGGCACCTCGCCAGCCTCTAGACTCTGTTCTTCTACCTTGCCAAGGAATCTGTAAACTATTTAATAAATTAATAAACATCATTCTGTTGGGGGGGGAGAGAGCAAGTGAGTTAAAGCTTCTAGGTCCTTTTCTACTCATACTTCTTGAAAGTAAAGTGAAGGTGATTTCAGTGTTATTCTAGGGTTTTAAAAAAGCTCTTTATTTTTTTGACCTTGCTTATCGTCTATATAATCAAGTAATCATAAAATCCTCCAAATGCTCTCCAAAAGTTGGGGTCACTTTTATTTGCACAAAGTGCAAATAAACTTGCTAAGTGAATAAGTCTGAGAGGCCAAGTAGATAATTGACGTTTAAAAAGTAGTAGTAGTAGATCAGAAGAGACATTATCTATTAGCCTATTTCATTTATTATCCTGTTTATATCCTTCATAGAACTTATCATAGTTATCTTGTTTATCTACTTATATACTTGGTTATTGTCTGTTTCTTATTAGAATGTAAACCATGAGGGCAGGCTTTTTCTCTCAGTATCTCTAAAGTCTAGCACAATAGTTGGCCCAAGTGAAGGACTCAATTCTTGAATGAATGGTCTGCTTTAAGTAGCAGAATAAATTTTAAAATAAATGGGAGAAAGGAATCCAGTTCAACAAGTAGTTATTGAATTCCTACCATGTGAGAGAAACTATGTTTTTCTCCCCCTCTTAAATTAATGAAAAAAAGGATGACTGATTAAAATCTGCCCTAGATCCTTTTGGTTTTAAACTCTGATTATACCCTAAGGTTAATTTCTTAGTTAATATCAGTGTTTTGATTATGTTAACATTAAGATCTATTTTTAAAAGGAGAGACATTTTATATAATATTGGACAATTTGGGGGGCATCTCCACAAAATCCGTCCTTGCATTGGGCAGAGTGAGTAATATGCTTTAAGACTGGAATTACCCTTGTAAACTAATCCCTGGGTCCTTTTTCTGTGTTGGGATCACCCTTACACCACTTCCCTAGGGGCCTTAGAAAATAGCTCATTCTATGATTGGAATTTCAAGTCAAAACACATTTATCTGAGCAGAATTTTAATGATTTATCAAAGAGAGAAGGGATTTTCCCAAACACATCTGAACTTAACCAAATTACTGGTCCCATTGGCTATATTTTTTTTCTTAAACACCTTTCTTTAAACAAAGCAATTACTGCTGAAATCATCAAATGTAGCTTCTGTAAAAGCTTTTGTCTAAGTTTTGTTTGATTAGCAGGAACCCTGTAAAAGTAAATATTATTTGAGAAGGCACTTTTAGAGCCCTTTCTTTTTCTTCATTGAATTAGCTTTTTAAAAGCACTATTCTTTGGAGAAAGTAAGAGCCTTTTTTCTAGCTGTACTATTGTTAGCTCAGGGTCTCCTTAATACTATTATCTGTTCCTGAGATTACAGGTACTTGTGATAAAACACAAGCTTCAGTTTCTATAATCTCAGACAGAAATCCGCTTGTGCCCTAGGACCTCATAACAGGCATTTGTGAAATTCAGACTTCTTTCACCTGTGATTCTCCAGGAGCCCCCCCCCCCCAAACAGAGACATCTGGTAAGGATAGTGCTTCATTAGGATTCACTGCTATTTGTTTGTTTTTGTTTTTGTTTTTTGTAAGGACTGGGGCAGAACTCCTCCTGTGGCCAACTTACATACAACCATACTCTAAATGGGAAAATTATATTATTAAAAATAGTCATGTTTGATACAATAACACTTTTGAATGTAAAACGTACCAAAGGCCACATGTCTTTGGCTTTGCTTGTCAAATGGAGAGGCTGCCAGAACCACTCAGCACCATGGTTCTCATGCCCCAGAGTCCTGCAAATTGACATGTAAGTAGGCAACACACAAAGACGTTCTGCCTATGAGAATGTGAGTTTGGGCACTTGGGCTGGCCTCCTTTCTCTGTATGTGGAGTTCTTTCCAGCTTTGCTTCTTCTTTCCTATCATAGTTTTTCAGAAAGGCAAGTTTAAATGTGTCTGGTTTTTCAGCATGTTAACTGCACTGGCTACATGAGGCTAGCACTCAGGCCACTGTTCAGCCTGTCATATGGAAGGAATTGCCTTTCAGAGGAGATTATAATTGTGTATGTAGCCACACAAATGCACATTCTGCCTGGAGGAAAATGCACAGAAGAGGACGCCTTATGCTGCCACTCAGATCTCTTTGTGCAAGACTACATAAGAAGCCCTTACATGGCACAGTCACCTCTTTGGGCTTAATGAGTCATCTTTTTGTGTGGTAGCTACTTAAAAAAAAAAAAAAAAGAGTGAGAGAGAGAAGAACTGCTCTCTTCCCTAAGTAAGTTGCTTTTATTGGCCCTGCAGCTTTGTCTTAGGAGTTTTGTACATTCCTGATGACATCATTTAGTGCACAGACAATAAACAAAAAATAATTTAGCTTTTGGGCACCTAGATAAAACTTAACTAGTCCAATTTAGAAAAATGATAGTAATAAGCTTTATAAACATTGGACATGTAAACTTAAACAACAAGCATGACTCCAGTCCTTTCTGGAATGTGATGGGTTGAAAGATGACCATAGAGAAAACTAGAAACTTGACACTCTTGAACTATGTGCAGTTCAGATTTGAGTCCATGGTCTACTGTTAATCCTGAGAAGTATATTCTAGTTAGTGGATAAAATGCAGGCTACCATGTAAGTCATTAAGCTCCTTGAGCCGTTGTTTTTTACCTATAAAAATGGAGAAGGTGATATGCCACCTACCTTAAAGGAATGTTAGAAGATTGAGAAAATAAACATGTGGAATTCTTTACAGGGTAGGTGTTTTGTAAACAGAATATACTCTTCTCCTTGATCAAATTTCCCCAGCAAATGGAGTTGATAAAGCTACCGCACAGAGGGTTGAAAGGATGAATTAATTAATATATGTCAGTTATCTTAAAAGTAAACTAATGAAATTCAAAATTGATTATCTTTTTTGATAGCCTATAAAACATCTGAACCTACTGTTTAGACACATACTTACCTTATAATATAAAGTCTCACATGTGCAGCCCATCTTTTGCTTTTTTCAAGGGTTGGCATGGTAAAGAATGGTGAACATAGAGGTAAAAGAAAATAGGTCAGATGTGGCAGCTCATCCTTGTAAAGTCAGCACTTTGGGAGGCTGATGCAGGAGGATCCCTTGAGGCCAGCCTGGGCAACATAAATGAAACTTTGTCTCTACAAAAACAACAATAACAAAAAAATTAGCTGGATATGATGGCATGAGCTGTAGGCCCTTCTACTCTGGAAGCTGAGGTGAGAAGTTCAGTTGAGCCCCGGAGTTGGGAGTTGCATTGAGTTAATGATCATGGCATAGCACTCTAGCCTGGGCAATAGAGCAAGATCCTATCTCAAAAACAACAACAACAAAAAAAAAAAAAAAAAAACAATCGAAAGAATTAAAGAAAAGAAATGAATTGAAA